>KE504677.1:869089-885725 GCA_000441515.1 Elaeis oleifera | reverse complement strand
TATATATATATATATATATATATATATATATGCTTTCTTTTTCAAATTGAGGCTCCGACTCAGGCCTTCCTTGGTTTCTTAGGGAGCTGTGTGGAGGCCGTACTGGTTAAGAAAGTTGGTATCCATGTGACCTACATTGCTTATCATATTTGACTATCATGAATAGTTTGGTATTCGAGTCTAGGAGATCTCCGATTAGATTTATGTTGGAGCAAGCTCTCTTCCTGATAGTGGAACCCACTGATGTGATCTTGAGACCATCTGAGATCTGGGACTCCCACATTGTTTGTGCAACACCCCATCAAGTTTTTATTTCTCGGAACCCCCTCTTTTAATATACCTCAAAGTCAATTTTGACAATAGTGTTAAGGGCAGGAGTAGAGACGTCAGCTTTGTGATCCGTGGTCCTGGATCCAGTCTTGTTGCAGTTGGGGACAGCTATCTCTTCAAGCCTACGGTCCCAAGTACTGAGCTCCGAGCGGTTTGGGCTGGAATTATTTATGCGTGGTGGATCATGCCAGCTGATCATTTGATCATCAAGGGTAATTCTGTGACGGCAATAATTTGGATCCGAGGGTATGTGAGAGGAGGTGCTGCTCATCCTCTTCTTCAGGACATTGCAGTCCTGTTGACATGATGTATCGTACTGATCATCAGGCATATCTTTCTGAAGACGAACACAACAATGGATTGGGTAATAGCATATGCAATGGAGCACTTCGGATATATTCTTTGGTAGGATTTGAACTTGACCCCTCGGCTTTTGAGGGATATTTTATTTTGGTTCTTTTAAATGTATTCGTATAAAATTGTATGAGTAATTTATTTTATCAAAAAAAAAAAGTCTGTGTGTTAGAGAGAGAGAGAGAGTGGAGGAGGAGAGGGTGGCGGTGAAGAGAAGAGGTTGCATAAAGACAACAAGGAGGCCATGGTTAGATCGGAAGCAGAGGCATGGCGGGCGGTGGTGACATCATGGAGGGGCCGTCGGAGTGTGAGAGGGAGAACAACCAGCAAAGAGAGAGGCAGCGAGAAGAAGTTTCTGCAAAAAATATGATGGGCTGAAGAGATATGGAAACTACCAGCTCCTCAAGGCACCCTATAAGGAGGCTGGATGGCACGTAGAGGAGGATTGCACCGTTCATCGCTGGATGGCACGTAGAGGAGGATGGGGGAAAACACGGTTAATCACAAGGTAGCCGCATTGCACCGTGTTTTTTTCTAAAAAAAATATTTTTTGTTAACTTCGACAACAAAAAAAAAAGATAGTGCAAAACCGGTAGAATGGAGAAGTTGGAATATGATAAGAATGGCCCATGGCTATGCTCCACCCTCTTGATTCCCAAATTTAAATAGGTATCCAAAAAAAAAAGAAGAAGTAATAATAGAATATCCAAATCAAATTTGCACACTATTTATCATACTTTATAGCATTTAAAATATCTAGAAATTAAATTATCTATTTGATGGTCTTTGGTCTAGCTTACAGTATATAGACGTACAAAATGAATGGTTAACATGATAGGAGAGCATGTTTTGCTCTCTATTAATTTTTAATATGTGTTAATTTATGTAAATCAAAATCAATAAGATGGGTTTTCAATTTAAATGCTCTATTAGTTATTTTATCATGCTAGTATGATAAAAACTAATTATTTTTGCATCCACATGATGTATATACTAAAAACCACCAAAATATATTATTTCTTATTTATATATATTTTAATAGTATAGGCTATAATTAATTATGTGGATCGATGATTTAAATACTCCATTGTTGATTTTGCAATTGAGAGGAGCAGATACATCTTCTCTAAAAAGCAAAGTTATCTTAATGTTGAAGTTTATTCAGTTTGATCCACAATATATTTTTTTTGTTAATAAATTATTATTATTATTATTATTATTATTATTATTATTAGAGTTTTAGTGGAGGATCAAATGCTGATATAAAAAATTTCAAGAAGACAAGCTTTCGCTGGAACTGAGCCTTTCATTCAAGTAAATGTGAAATAAACTTTTGTGTACATGAATGTAGAGACAAAACAAGTTAAAACAAGTTAGAACATTAATCTTCTAGAGCAAAATTTTAACTAAGATTTTCTATATTTGTTAATGTACCGGACTGTCTACCAAGTCAATTATTATGTTGAATAAGTTACTTTTTTTCCCCAAAAACACTTTTTTGTTTCGTAGTTTTGTTACATAACGATCACATGATAGTCTTTCAAAGCTATTTGTTATTTGAACGTTATTAAAGAATCAAACTTCCACACCCACAATAAAAAATGTGACATCTAAATCACTCCTTTTTGATATGCCACTACCACTCCCACCAAAATAGAAAAAAAAAAAAAGAAATCCTATCTTTGTTCTTATTCCTCTTAATATGGCGTTCTTTGCTCTGCCAATGTGTGTCTCTTCTAAAGGCTCATGATCCAAAAATAGTTTCTAAGTGCGTTTTTTATTTAGGCCTTCGGAAAACAAAACAGACACAGACAGGATCAAAAGCAAAGTCCAAGTAGGTATAATCTCCCCCCAACAAAATAAGATAAGAAGAAGAAAAGTACAGGCTCATACATAAACAATATCCAAGATAATCCAATACCGTCGAACAAAATTGAACGGTAAAGAAAGACACCGGAAGAAAAGGATGAGCACTGCATCCATCGCTGGCACACAATATGACCAGCACCATCTAATACCAAAGCAAACACTTCCGCATCAGCATTTAGAGAACATAGACAGAGAAAAGATACCAGGGAAGACCTGAAACTAAGTTATATATATATATATATATCAAACAAGCAGAATCCATACATTCACACAACAGAGGACTTAAACCGACAACTGATATATTTCAGGAGCTACTTACTCTCTCTCTCTCCCTCCCTGCCTGCCTCCCTCCCTCTCTCTCCCTCCCCACCCCACAGCCACCTGGTTGGCCAATGCTAGCAGCCAAACTCAGAGGGCTGACTCTGAATTTCTATCACAAACCAACTTTTATTTGCTAGACCAAGTTCCACAGCTATATCATACCATATATTGTTTCAAGATAGACAGTGGTGAAAGCTACACTCACCCATTTTTCCTAATACATTTACATTTCTGCCAGGCACCGTCATCCAACACCCCCTCCTGGTCCTTTGGCAAAAAACGCTTGAGAAGAATCTCTGTTAGACAACTCCTGCGAAAATATCAAGCCAACAAAGATTGCTTCATTGCTAATGGGTAGATTTACTTCCAATTTCAAAAGGATCATCACAACCACTGTCACTTAGCTATCATCTATCGGGAGAACCTTAAAATTCCACCCAAGCGACCCGTATTTCCCTCCAATTCATAGAGCATAATCTGCTAGAAATAAACTATCATGCTGCCCTTGATCCAACTGGAGCTGTGATTCCCAGTGGGAACAATATGGCAATGGCATACTTCAACAGCATGTAGGGAACAGGCTTTCCTGTTATGATACCTTACGAGATCAAAAATTGATGAAGACTCATTCTCAAAATCATAATGCTTCCACAGGTTGATAAAACCTGCGCCGGTGTATATCTGCAGTTATGATAGAAAGACTACTTTAATCAGTGAGCAAATAAAATATAATAGCACAAAATAAGAATGAACTAGTTTTGGAACCAAAAGTTTTGTAACAAAAAATGTAATGAAATGAAATGGAAAATGCATATATAAACTTGAATTTAAAAAAAAAAAAATAGCTCAACCAATCTCCAAGAAATTGTAGGCTATTGATGAAAGAAACACCGTTGAAAGACTAAGTGGTCCAATGAATTTTGGCGACTTCACATGTTAAAACATATGAGGAACCTGATGCAACAGATAAAGAATGGCATATAACTCAATTTGCTTAAACTGCACATGAATACAACTTCAAATAATTAACAATTTTTGCATCACACAAACTCTCATTAAATTACATTATATGAACCAGGAATCTAAGTTAAAGGAGTGAAATACAAGATATACATAATTGCAGCAGGAATAAAATACATTAACAGTTTCTGCTACCCTAAATAGCTGAGACAAGGCTACCATAGCACTTGTACACCAAATACAAAGCACTCCCATATTGTCGTGGGAAATAATCCAAATTATGTGGCTGATTTATCAATCACAGCCATCTTCCTTTCTTGCAGATTTCAAAAGTAAGATTTGCTATAAAAGGAAGAGTAAATAGATTCAACAAGATCAACTAAAGGATTTCCTACATCATCTAACTTTGCTGTCTTAAGCTCTTTGCCTCCGAGTATAGGAGTAGATGAATCATGACAGAAATTTGTACAAAAGATGATAAATTGGAAAAGAGAACAAATATAGATCTGAAAATGACTATATTTTCGAATGTAAAAAATGACAAGGATGGAATTTAAATGACTCACAAAATACATAGAAGTGCTGTTAAGTTTTCACTAATGAGGAAACTACTCGAGGGACATACATGTGTACCTGCAGGCGTGCATGTATGCAATGCATATGTGTATTGTGTCACCATAAACATGTTATTCTGCTGGAAATGCTAGAAATATCTCACTCAGAGAACTTTCTATAATTCATTCGAACAAGTACAAGTACACTCAGATTTAAGTTCATAACAGTAGATCAATCAACTCAGTAGGTGGAGGTTGCGGCTTACAAAGAGAGGTTATAAGAAATAAACTACTTATTGGAGAATGCCCATCTGAAATCCAGGATTCGCAAGCAACAATGTTTCAGAATGACAAGCATTAGTAAATTGTTACTGTCCTTCCACCCAAGGTATCTTTCAACCAACAGAGGGAGTCAATTAAAAAAAAAAATACAGTGTGAAGGAATTTAGAATTAAAAAAGCTTACAATTCAATACAAAATTTACGGAGCAGAGCCTGGCTTTTGAACCCATACTTGTCTCTGCACATGAAGCAGTATGTTAGATACATATTTATGATAAAAGATAATGATGCAATGATACATAAAAGTAACTATATCACAATCATGGGGCACCTCATGGGAACCATAGCTGGAAGAACCCCTCTTGGAATGTTTCCTCTCAGATATACTCGAAGAGCTCTCCGCATCCTTCGAAGCACGCGCTGGTCCTCGGTGGCCAACGTGCCTATGTGAACCTAGATATTCATCAAGCAATCATCAAAAGTTCTGACCAAAGAATGCACAAGAGGGAGGGAACATCAGAATTAGTTCACAATGAAGTACCGGGGTCCTACCATTTTCTAACATAGAAAGACCGACACGTCCACCTCCATGACTTTTCATTTCTTCAGTTCTGCTTGCACTAGGTGTATCAGATTTTCTCTCCCCTTGACCTATTGGCATGTCATGGGCATTCCGAACCACCACATTATCATCTGCTACTTTATTACCAGCTGCTTGTTGAGAAATAGAGACATTTTCTATAGAATCCACCAAAATTTGTGCAGCTTCAGAAGATGAAGAAAGAGTTCCATCATTTGATTGAGATCTGTCCGAGCGACGAAGGGGAGCCCAAACACCCCAATCAGGTCTATCCTTATTCCTAGTACGCTTTTCATGCTTGTCAACAATGGATACAGAACCCTGCTTGTAGCTCATAGCAACCATATCATCTATATATCTTTTGTCATCACCATCAGAAATAGATACAGGTGAAGAGCTACTACAGACATGATCCTTTGAAATTGAGCGTGTGCTGGGGGGTCGAGGTGGACGCTTGTCCTTCTCCAAGTTTGTTATCTGCATATGCTGCTCAGGCTGGGAGGAAGCCATATTTGACTGACGCACTTCATTAGAAAGTATGCTTCTAATAATTCTCCCACCAGCCTCAAGTCGCTGGTTCTGTTTAGAAGTCGAGGTAGGTGAGCTTCTTGCTGTAGTTGTTACATTCTGCAGCTGCACAAAGCCACCAGAGGCCTGTCCAAAGATGTAATAACCAAGGAAGTGAACTACATGGTTTAAAGAGACAAACACTACACAGTTTTCATAAATTGAAATAAGTTGCTTACATGAGAACCTTCTCTCTCCTTCCTTTCAAAAGCACAATTTTGCTCTTCCGAGCTTCAACAGATCCAGAGATTAATCCATTCGAGACAGTTCCTGAAAAATCAAGCAAACAGCTGAGAATCAGTTTATGCTGTACCATATGAAATAGAAGCACATTTGATTGAGTGATCTACATAATGCATAAAGTGCAATGATTCAGTTCTAGTTGGTTCCTGCAAACCTAGTAGTAACCCCTATTATATGGCATTTGAAATACCATACTGAAAGGATATGTTACAGAGTAAGTTCAAGTAATGGAATTTAGATAGAGCATACCAAATTCATCTTCTAATGCTTCTGCACCACTTGCAGAAGCTACAGCAAAAGATTTATCTGGAAGCTGCTGCTCCTCTCTCCTTGGCACTAAAATGTATGTTGGTTTGTCTTTGGAACTTCCATTCTTTCTACTATCCCTTAATACATACTGCATACAGAAAAGCAAAGCTGATGCCAACATGTATAATTGCTATGTGAACATGTAAGGAAGTTAGAAACCAAAGGTTCAGGATGGCACAACAAGGTCCCTCAAAGAAAAGGAACTGTGTCAGGAAGTAGGCTGAAATATACTTGAAGTTAGGATTCCAACTCTCGCAGAAGAACTGATATTATTTGCATTAACTCACCATAGAAATAGGAGATGGCAAAAACACATTACAATGCCATGGATTTGATTTAATATCAACTGCTAATTCCCCTCTCCCCTCCATCAGAGAAAAAAAAAGAGAAAAAGAATCCCAACCCACAAAAACCCACCCAACCTAACCCACAGATACCACATTAACCCACCCACAAACCACCTCCCCAAAACACACATACACACACCCTACAAACATGACGGCACACACAGTCAGCATGCAAACTTGCACATGCACAGACATGCATGCACATGGAGAGAACATCCCCGAAGGAGAACCTAAACAAATAAATAAGACATACCATTGAAGTGGACAACCTTCGCTTCTCTGAACCTCGCTTCATAACTCCCATAGCTCTTTTGCTAAGTTTTCCATTACCAGCTAATCTCTGCAGTATATCATAATTAAGAAAATGCCCAACAATCTAGAGTATAAACATAGTGTGCACAGAAAATTTGGGGAAAAGGAATGATTAAGGAAAAACATAAGTTGACATAACAAACTAGTTCACAATAAATATTATATACATTGAAGTTGCCACTGTGACTAAACATGGAGAACTGCATCAATCACTGGAAAAAAAAGGGAATGACTAAGGAAAAGGATAACAAACTAGTTCGCAACAGATATTATATAATTGAAGTCACCACTGTGGACTAGACATGGTGAACAACATCAATTGACATGGGAATGAGCTGAAACATAAGAAAACTGGACCTAAAAAATGAACTCTACAGACAGAATTCATAGGGAAATTGTCCTGCCTCCATAAATAAGATAAAGCTGCCTAAGAATAAAGCAGGCATACAACCACAAATTACCGTTCAATCAAAAGAGATTGAAGTTCAGGAATTCAAGTAATCATGCGTATGTCAATTATCTAGATTTTGTATTGACTTCTTTCGAATAATTGTATATGCCAACCAGGAAAGAAACCACCATAAAGTACAGAAAACGGGTTGAATCATCATAAAAGCTCGAGAGCCATTCAGGAATTGCCAAAAATAGAAAATCAATAATAACAGTATAAAAGGCAATATGAGTAACAGCAACAAATATATGTACCAACACAATAAATACTTTAAGCAGCTACAAAATTCTGGACATAATAATATCCTTTTCAGTTATCTCAACCATGTCATCAGATAATTTGTTCCATATTCCATCAACAACTTAATAGATGGACAATACACATTTTTTCATTTTAAAGAGGGCATAAGGGATAAAATCTTATAACAGTTCCAGATTAGATTAATATCGCTTAACCTAATACGCCTCATAGTTTCTGTATGTTTACAATTAAATTTAAACTTCATTGTACTTTCAGTCTCCAACATTTACCTCCAGAAGATTTAGACTAATTTGAAGTTTTCCAGACCAAAGAACTCAAAACTCCAACTTCGTTACTCTCATCCTATTTTCAACTTACAACAAACACATACTACATTTGCTTTGAGCCGGATGGATCTCAAGTCTCATGACTCTTTTCGCCAGAGTAACAGTTAAAGGCTTAAAGCTAATTTTATAAGATTTGACTATTCTATGGTAGAACAGATACACAGATAGACCTTTAAATGTCTGAACAAGTAGGATGACTGAATACAGAAGTAGCATGACAGAGCATCTCGGGGAAGTGATCAAAAATATTGGTGCACCTTTTGTAGTTTTGCATAAAAAGGTGTTAGAATTTAACACTAAGAAAAGGCATTATAGGTTCAAAATGACCAAAAAAAAAAGAAGGTTATAGAATTCAAATTGGCTAGATGTTGGCATAACCAATCAAAATAACTTACACAGGAAAAAAATTTACCCAGTACACTGTCTATTTCAACCATTAATGATTAAAGCTTATTAATAATCAAGTCCTATTGTTCCAAACTCTAAACTTAATGAGAAAGCTCAAAATAGCTTATTAATGACATCATGGATAAAGTTAGAGTCTTCCAATCCAAGACCAAAAGTTCAAAATTAAGATAGATGCTAGAGCAATCATGGGATAAAATAGAATTCAGTATAGGCCCTCTCTTCAAAAGGGGGAAATATCACACTTTTGTTCTTCTCCTACAAGAAGAAATGCCTAGAGCTCCCAAATTTCATACTCTATAGCCCCAAGGTATCCTTTGGGAAAAAGCTCCACTGAGGTTTGCCGCACGGATCAATGCGATAACGTATTGGGCATACCAACACATGGTATGCCTCACCGTCTCGTATTGTACCGCATACCGATACTATAATACGATGGTACTGATATGAGGTCCGGTATCGAGACGGTAAACCTTGGGCTGCACCTTTCCTAGATGGATCCAAATCTAGCCTATCCACCAATGCACCAATCTTACTATGGACCAACGATGCTTGACACATTCTTCTTAACTGTAAAGAGATTTACCAAAACATTATTTGAAAACAATCCTTTATAAAAGAAATCTTTATATTGCCCAAAAAATTATTTAGTAAGAAAATTAACCTGTTCATCCAACTAGGTAATCCTAGTGAAAGCTTCTAATAGATCCCTCCTGAACAAAATGAGAGAGCTAGAAATTCCTTTCACTTGTAAAAATGATAGTCTAAGCCATCCAAAATCATTTAACACTAGGATTGTCATGCAAATGCAAGCTATCCTTTTAGAATCAAAAAAAAAAGCAATGCCATATTTGATCTGATGTAATGGCATGTAGTAGATCCAGAAGCAGAAACTTGCTTCCTCCAGTTATCATGCAAATCATTCAAAAAAAAAAAATTGTAATCATACATGACATACAATATGATACAAAACCCAACACCAACAAAACAAACAATATGTGAGAGCTATAGAAAGAAAGCTTTGTTACAATACTGCACCTCTGAACAAACAAAAGGTACAGCAAGTCTACACAATTTACAAGATACCTGAGTGCCATTCTTGGCAGCTCTTTTTTGCCGAACAAAATCCATCAAAGGTGTGACTATGGGCATCTCCTTTTGAGCACCTTGAGAATAGGAAGTGAAAATGTCAACACAAATATTGTCACGATTTTTCAATTTTGTTACACTCTTGTATATGATATCTGATGACCCTAGTTTGACTTGAATTTGAAGCCTAAATGTGCCTTCCATGTATAAATAACAGAATTTACCTGCTCTTTCTGCTTCTTTTCTTTCCAACTGAATCTCGGCGCTAGGAAGATGCTCAGGCTTTGAAAGATGCTCGAGAAACTCCAGATATTCAGGATCTAGTTATTCATCAAAGAACTGTTCGTGATTAAAACAGAGAAAGCTAACACATATGAGCCAGAGCATGTCAAGCTGAACAAGTACATGCAGAATCAAAATTGGAAAAAAATGCATACCCTTGGATATAGTCCCTTCACGGCCATCCTTCTTGGATGATGGCTTTGGAACATGTTGTGAAGGTGCATATTCTACAAGCACCTTAAACTGAGCACCTGACAAAAAATGATGAAATTGCTATTCATGTGATTACAATTTTTTTAATCCCCTAGGAAACAAAAGGAAAGTGAGAAATTAGGGATGCCAGAAACCCTAGGCAGGCAAATAGCTGAAATTCCCAAGGACAAGAATACTGGTATAAAAGCAAACGGCTGGTAGGATCTCAAGGCTCAACTGCATTCTTCTCTTGATTAGCATATCAAACATGTAGACATGCATACATGCACACAAAAACATGAGCATACCAGTACACAATAGCAAGTATATGCACCTACGCGCACACATACGCACATATGCTTACTGAAAAGATGCAAATTTACTGCATTCACAATTGTACATGTTATAAATACATACATAAAAGAATGCAGTTATCTGCAGCTAATCTCTTAGCCAGAAAAGTGGATCAAATATTCTATTACCCAGTTTGTCATATGACCAAGCTTTCACTTAGCATTATATAAATTTACAAACTTTCATTAATAAAAAAGGAAATAAAATAAGAAAGAATTGTATTTATTTACCCTTCTCATTGACAAAGATGTGCCCATCAAAGAACTCAGCAAACTCAACCACATCTTCTGGTTGTTTGAAACTAAGGTAGGATCGAGAATATCTCTGATTTTTGGGACTGCAGAAAACATTCAAACTGTGTTTGATGAGTAACAAAAATAAATTTCCTCAATAGCCCATGTTACATCATACCGATATAAAAGTCATAAACTTAATCCTACTCGTGCAGTGATTGTCTTTGCTGATCATTTTAAGATGCTAAACTTTTGACAAAGTAATAAAGATATTTAGAGCAACTGACACCAAGAACGTGGGTCTTGGAAGCCAAAGTTAATTTCAATTGACTCCTGAAAAACAGAAGTGAGAATAAAATAGAAAAAAAAGAGTAACAATCCAGGAGGCGGGGATAGTTTTCTCTCTTTTTTTTTTCCTTTTAAGCGGGTGCGGTGTTGAGAGGTGGTGGTGGTGATGAGTGACTCTGACCTCAACTAGAAATCATTTGATTAACAAGCTCCAACTAATGACATAAATTAGCATTAGGCAATCAATTTATATTAAAGGAAAGTGTATAATTAACAAATTATCACAATCTATGACAGAAGAACAGCTTGGTATAACATTAGATGCTCTTTGTGAAGGGCCAAACACATTATCAAGCAAAAAATTCTCCAATAGGTTTATCTCAGATTAAGATCTTCTTATAAAATAACCTCAAAATCTAGTTAACCATATTATGATCCTTGAGAATGACCCCAAAAAGATAAAACCTTGGATAGTTGGGCAAAGGTCAAATGGTTACGGTCATGGTTATAAAGAATAGGTTGAGTGAACAATTAAGGGGAGGTGATGTCAGAATCTTGTTGCCAGAACCACAAGCAAGTGCAATAGCATTACATGTGCAGATGTAGGAAAGCAGATATTTTCCACAAAAAAAAAAAAAAAAACTTGAATTAGAAAGCAAAAGAAGGTTTGAGTTTGATGGGTGTTCCTGGGGGACAGATAGAAGTTTTTGGCAACTGAGATCAAAATCAAAAACAAGCAACACAAAGAATGACGTCGTGAGTCACATTAACTTAATGTCTGCACTCCTCACCAAAATATTATATCTCTGTTCCGAAGACCAGACTATATATAATATGAGAGCCTAGCGTGAAGCCAATTACAAGTGAAATCTCTGCATATACACTCTCTACTTCATAAAACACACCCATATTGGACCTCTATATGGATAAAGGTAAAGAAAAAAGAGCAAAAAAAAGCAATGAAACAATTATGAAAGCATCATGCATACATGTAAATAAAATAAAACAATGGCAAAAAAAAGACCTTAACAATTTTATCAACATCAAAAATCTTTCTTTTTGAATCAATCACAACCACTGCACATGCCAAACATTTAAAAAATAGTTAAAAAGGAAAAAAGTCCAGGAACAAGATATCTCAACTATCCTATCTAAATTCAAACATGTGAGAAACATGAGGATGGAATAGTATGGGCAATGAAAGCAAACAAAAATTTCTAGATGTATATATATGAATAAGATGGTCACACCAACATGCAGGTGATATTCTCCCTTTACTGGGTCCTACTATTATCCAGGCATGTAATTCTTTCATTGTTAATCCGTGTGTCCCATGTTTCCCCTTGACTACAACCAAACTAGCATCTAAGATATTTATTTCTGCCAATCTCAAGTCATCAAAGAAGTTACTCCAAATAGAAACCCAGCTAACAATTAGTTATTGTTTGCCACACAGGCAACATCACTTATAGAATAACACACCTAATCCAATCAATGGATTTGACAGCATGAGCACTAGGAATCTCACAGTTAACCTGCTTCTGAAAATCAGATGGCAAGGCTAACGAGCATGACAACTACATACCAATCTAGAATCACTCTAAACTACCTCAAAGGAACAAAAGTTTAGTGTTCAAAAAACTTTCATGATATCAGGTGTATATACACACATGCATATATATACATACACACACACACACACACATATACATATATATATATAATTCTTTTTTTTTGGGCCAAGTAGGCTAGAGATCTCAAAATCACATGATTTTAGTATGTAAGCAGCTTAAATATAGTAGATCACATTCTGGGATCATCAATATGGAACCACATTATGCAATGTAGATCTGACCGGATCTTAAGTGTACCAAGTCAAGCTATATGTATATGGACTGACAATTCAGTTCTTGGGGCAATCCCAACAGGCTCTACTTACAAACTTTCAAATTAAGATTTACGTCAAAATTCCATTCACAAGTTCAGTTCTTGGGCACAGCCAAATCCCAACAGGCTCTAATTATACACTTTGAAACTAAGATTTACCTCAAAACCGAAATACAACCACTGCAATAGGGTCCACAAACAACCACCGGTTGCACCCGAAACCCAGTATAGACGTCCAAAAAAAAGGATCTTTAGGAGGTCTCGATTCCACAACAAGCCAAGTTCCATGATAGCAATCCAGTGACGAACAAAACAGTAAACAGGACACTCTAATACTGGTTTCCACATTATGATTCAACCCTTAGACCACCGCAGAATTGCCCCCACTAAAGATCAAATTACCTTCAGAAAAATTAACGGAGGCAACGAAACCCTCACCTGGCCTTGCCCGGGCGAAAGCACACCCAATCGTATCGCCCCGCGAACCTCTCGCCGATCTGCTCTATCAGCGCCGACTGCGAGATCGACGGCGGCAGATGCCGGAGCACGATCTTCGTCCGATCAAACGGGTCCTTCATGTGCGAAATCCTCGGCCAAGAAAGAAACCCTAGAAAATTCTTGCACGAGTAACCCACTGAAACCTGGGCGGATTGCGAGAGAATCCTTCGACGAATCACATATCCTCCCCAGGAAAGCCCCGATTACGGGATGGATTAGGGCTACGATTAGGGTTTTGCCCCTAATTAGGGTATCGATCTAAATCCCCGGGCGGAACTGTGTGAAATCCGGTGAAGAACGCGAAGGGGCAAAGACGTGCCAAATAACGGAAGAGGCCGTGGGAAGAAATTTATTCCGGGTTAATAAAGGAATAACCGTGCGCACTGCCCTTCTCGGCGCATGTTAGAGTGGATACAGGGATATCGTTCTGCTGAACCCCGGAAAGTTTTATGTGTGATGACGTGGGCCAGGAGGAGAAGATTGTGGTGGAAGCTGTGGTGGAGCCCACCAAGTGATGTTGTTCTTTTTATTGGGTAATAGCTTTGCTGTGGTGTGGTAGGAGGAATATCACATGCGAGTGATGCGGGAGACACATCTATGCGCCGTCTGCTGGGTGCACGTGAGGTCACCTGAGCATGAAGATGCGGCGGTGGGATCGTCTGGAGGGAAGATCTGGACCGTCTATCATGTTGGAAGCGAGCGATCTAAGCCATGCATGTGCTCGCAGAACAGGCAGGACCATGGAGACAGGGTATGGGATGTGGCTATTAACTAGTCCTAACTTCTTATAGTGATGTATGCAGTGTTGTTAATTTGGACATTGATGATCCTTCCTTCCAACAATTATCTATACTGATTGCCAATTGCCATAAGGCCTGATATTTAGAAAATATTGATCAGTATTTTTATTTATTATTTCATTCAATTTTTAATTTATGTGATAAATTATATTTTATATATTTGGTATAAAATTAGTTTGTGATAGAATTTAGTTATTGAAATCTTTTATTACTACATTTTGTTACATTATTATAATATATTTTAAGAATCAATAAAAAAAGAAACAAGTCATGTCCTGCACGAATTATATGCTAATGCAGACCTATTATGGTGTAATAGAACTTTCTTTTACTTGTCCTTTTTACCCCACATTTTTTTCTCTTGTATTGACTCTTAAACCAGCAACACCCGTCATTCTTGATTTTTGTAAGTAAATCATTATTTGGATTCTAATAGTTTGTGCGGTGCTAGTCCATTATTTAGTTTTTGATTTGTCTCCTCTTTTCCATATTTCAAGACTATTTTATATTATAGAATTAAATCATTATCGAAGTGAATCAATTTTTTTCAAATTTTAAACTTCACTTCTTCAAATATTCATCGTGCCATATTCGAGTTCGAGTTCAAGCTCGAAATTAAGCCATAATCTATAAATAATATATATTATATAAATATAAATAATATTTATAAATATATATAAATTCGAATAGACTTGCGAGCTTTCGAATCGAATATCTTATTATTCAAGTTCGATTCGAAAAACTATTCGAGCTATTCAAGCTCGATAATAACTGAATCAAGTCGAGCTCGAATAGTTTGTAATCAACTCAACTCATTTGCATCTAAGGCTGCAAATGGATTGGGTTGACCTATGACCCGACCTGCTTAGACCTGATCCAACCCATTTTAAAGAATCCACAGGATCAGATCGGGTTCTAAAATTAAATCCGTTCAATTTTTTGGATCGGATATTGGTTTACTGAATTTCGATCTGACCTGATCTAATCCAAATTCAATATTGGATCCAACATGTAAATCATAGAGCAAATAGAGTGGGATTAAAATTTCAAATACTCTTATAATATAGTTATTTGTTATATAGTTTTACTCAATTTGACTGTAAGATTCTGAGAAATTATATTTATGCTTAAACTGATAGCATATTTTGTGTTTGTCTGTATATGCTATCAAGGCGAAAACCATCAATCTATTTATTTATTATGATTTGTTTGCTTAGATTACGAAACAAACACTGTATCAAAAGCGAAAAGAATATTTCAGTTGTCAAGAAAAAATATTGCAGAGAATGATCTTCGAGTTGGTTTCTGTATTCATTTTAACCTTTAGAATATAACTATATTTTAGTTAGTTTTTGATAGTAATGTATCAAAATCATTGTAACACTAGCTTAGAACCCCATGCGATGCATGGGATGCGAGCTCGGAAAAAAAATCATCTATATGAAAAGAAGTCTTATTCTTAAATTTTGTCATCTTTCTATATTTCATTGTTTTTCTTATTTTTTATTTTTTCCATCCTCAGAAGTCCCAATCGGATAGGAGGCTTGGAGCGACTACATCCATGTGATCGTATTTATGATCACATTTTTTCTACTCTAATTTTTTTAACAGATATTTTATTTTATTTATTCTTTTTTTTCTTTCTTCCGTCTTCTTCCTCTCTTCTTCATGGAATAGAGGAAGAAGAAGCTACCCGTGCGGCCCCACACCCCCCCCCCCCGCCGCCTCCATCGCAGCCGCTTCATACATGCCAGCCCCATCACTGCAGCACCCATTTTATGCATGTTGGCACTACCTCCACTATTGCATTGGTTCTCGACGACCTCTTCATCCTCGATGGGCCGCCATCACTCCTCATCATAGGCCTCCCCAATGCCCACATTCGTGCGGTATTCTGCTATTCTTCCACTGTTGTAAGGGCCAATGGTGGTTTGACTCTCTGGAATGATCCCCCGCCACCCTCCTCCGCTCCAAGAACCACCATGTCATCGTCGCAGGCAAGGGATGATTGGGAACAGACGAAACGGGAGAGATAGTGGGAATTGCGTTGGCTAGAATTAATCCTTCGAACACTTCCCCCATGTCCTCGTCACCATCGGTGAGGGAGTGGCGATGGGTGCAGCGAGGGTGCGGGGGCAATAGGGGTTGGAGCGGATGGCGAAGGGGGAGTGGCCGAGAGGGCAAGCATCGGGAAGGGCAGGCATGGAGGAGAGAAGCGAAGGGCGAGAGGAGAGGGTGGGAGGCTTGGAGCGGTCGAATAGCGAAGCTTAAGTAATGGCTGGGGCTGTACACTTATGAAGCCTTTTCTTTCAAATACACGTGACTTCCTCCTATTTTTCTTAGACCCCAGGTGTCAAAACAAAGGCTTCTCAATGGAGAAACCTCCTTTTTAATATATATATATAGCGGTAACCCATGCAATACATAGGTTATCTTGTTTTTGATTTAAAAAATATATCAACTATAATATTATTTTTATTAATTATATATTTATTTTAAAAAATATATATATTTTATTAATATTAATAAAATATAATAATAAT
>KE504677.1:816666-831788 GCA_000441515.1 Elaeis oleifera | reverse complement strand
AAAAAAATTAATTAGGGACTTGCATCCTATTAATATGATCCATAACCTTAGACACCCAACAATTGGAGTCTCATGAATCTTATTCATATAGGTTATCAGCAGATAATTAAGTTAGAATTATCTTATCAAATAAGTAATCTTAACTGAAAGAGAAATTGGGTCCAACCATGTACTAGCAAGGTTATTATGAATTCAATGGATTTTTCTAAACCCAATTGATATCTCCTAAGCTCAATTACTAATTTTAGGCCTAATCTCTTTGTTGTGTGACCCTATAGATTCAATTCTATCTAGTAGTGAGATATACAATGATCTCTATCATTGTATCATTGAAACTCTTTTCAATGGGTCAGAACAATTTCACTCTAACTCAGCAGGGATTGTTGATCTAGAACAATCTTAGTGAGCTCTCATAATCCATCAGTGACACCTAGTAGTATATAGTGGCAACCCAGTAGAACTGAAAAGAACCTCTAGGTGTAGTTAACATGTGATTCAGTCCCTCTATCGTGAATCCCGACTAGATGGCAGGTCATAAATAAATCGTCAAATCTCAACATCAATCATATGATAGATTTGATTAGCTCAAGTCCAGTTGTGACTTCTATAAATTTATTTCATCTATCACACTACTGTGGTCATAGATTTTTAGACTTAACCTTTCAAATCCCATAGGATTATTCTTTCTATCAAGATCGATAGATCCTATCTTGATGTGCACCCCACTCCTACAGTGGATCAATTATCGCCAACGTCCACTACAAAAGCTCATTGAGACCCATATTTATGTGTCAGTCAAATTTTAACAGCCTCATTGTGAGTAGTAGTACCATCTCAAGTCAAAGAACTAGTCATACAACTACATTATCGAGATAATCACTGACGATTGAATAGAAATTCAAGTGATCTTTCATATGGTCACGCTCAATACTAGTTGTTCTCTAACAACCATCCACACTCATCGTCCTGTATCTCTACATAGTAGATCAGAGACTCATCTATCCTGAAGGAAGTGATTTGTGCACCAGTCTATCTGGATCTATCACCATCCTCATGATGATCCTATGATCGAAAGTATTTAGGAATTAAATACATATCTCTAATTCTTAACACTTTGAGAATATGTATCGAAACTAATTTCATGAATGATTCAAGGACACATCACACTTGAATGAAAAAGAAATTATCCTTTTATTGATCATATCAATATATTAAGTACAAAATTATGTCCTAGAATTATTACAATGTGTCAGCCATATTGGCTTCTAGAATATATATCTAACAAATCCATTACATCAATCACAATATAATAGTTTCACTGCAGTAAATAAATTTTCGACAGAATATAAATTTGAATATAAATTTTTGATTCACCTATTACTGATTCACACAGTTTTATACACAAGAGATTCACAACACATCCAAATATCACAACAGAATATAAATTTCTTATAAATATAGATAAATAGCAGAGCCAACACAGATATGATCACATCAGTAGCACAAAGTAAACTATTAGACTCTCTATAAAATGCATGATGTAGAAGGAATTGATAAAAGTCATTCTTTGCATTAACACTTCATTACAATACAACTAAAATCATACCATACAAATTAACTCCAACATTCATTGTAATAACATGTTTTCCAACAACATTCACTTTAACATTAGCAGGACTCCAATAACAAACAGTACTATCATTCCAAATAGAACTCTATTTGTCAGAGCACTATCCTCACCTAAATCTTTAATTTTACAAAACAATTTTTTAGACTCCATCCTTAAATCACTAATTTTCTTCTTACATCTTGAAGCGAATCATCCACTGAAATCGATGGTTGAGTTCTCAATGGATCATTTGTAGGCAAACACCAGTCCACAAAGTGATGTTCTTCACAACTATAATACAACTTGTTTGGATTTTTTTGTGAATTTGAGATTTTAATTGATGTTAATCAACCACAATGGCATCTCTTGTTCGAATAATCCAGCCAACATGAGCTACTCTGACAACTTGAACTCTGTTGAGACATTAAAACTTCTGCACAAAATAAATAAATTGCATTAGTTAGGAATTCAGTTAGATGGAGAACAATACAATATGTTCTACTACATTTAGCTACATTCAAACACTAAAAAGGATTAGGATAGTCAAAAACTAAAGGATTAGGGTTCTGATAGAGGGAGCAGTCCTAGAGCTTCGACGAAGGACACCGATTTGATGCTTCTATAAGGAGTAGGATGGGGCGGGGAAGGTTTGACACACGAGAGGCTGAAGAAGATAACACATTGATATCACTTGAGTACGAATAGAATTTTAACTTATAATAATATTTTTAATCAATGAATGTAATCTAATAATTATTATAACCATATTACAGGCTATTAAAGGGGCCAGGGTCTCTAAAACAATCATCTTAGCCATTAAAATATTAAAATTATATTATGCTAATCATGATATCCATATCATATTTTTTTATAGAAACAGTACTTTGAAAAAGTTGCAACATGTGCCTAAGACATTGTGCATCTTGTACAAAACAAAAGCAAATCAAAGAAAAATATAACAGAGCTATTAAAAGTTTGCAGTGACCATTCTCTCCCCTATATTAATCCTAGATTTCTCTTTTGAGTAATTTTAAAAGTTCTGAATAACTATCCTACTATTGCAGATATGAGAAATCCATTTACCATTTATTGATAGATAGGCATTGCCCACGAGAATGATTAACGTACACAAATCCACACATGCAAATTGCAACGCACCATGCACAGTATTACTCACAATCCAGCAAGAAAGATTATAAATACCTACCAAATATTGAGATTGACGTCATGACAGAAAGATATGTGCCGGCAACTATTGGGGCGGCATTGGGTGGTGGAGGCATCGGTTGGGAGCAGTGTAGGCTGGTGGCGGTGTTGGTTGGGGTGAATGGGGAAGAGAGAAGATGGTGGCAGGTGGAGGCGGAGATTGGTGGTGACCTGGGAGGGCTTTCGGACAAGACGTGGACCTTGGTCGGAGGGGAAAGAAGAGAGGATAGTGGCCGTAGGTGGGGGTTCGGAAGAGACGATGACGGTGGCCAAAGAGAAGAAAAGAGAGGATGGTGGTGGCTGCAGGAGGGGGGAGGTTCGGAGGAGATGATGATGGTGGCTGGAGAGAGAAGAAGAGAGGACAGTGGCCAGAGAGAGAAGAAGAGAGGATGATGACTGGAGAGAGAAAGAAGAGAGGGTGGTGGTCGGACGGTGGCCAAAGAGAGAAGAAGAGAGGATGGTGGTCAGATAGTGGGTGGAGAGAGAGAAAGAGAGGACGGTGGTCAGAGAGAGAGGAGAAGAGAGGATGGTGGCAAGACGTGGCTGGAGAGAGAAGAAGAGAGGAAGATGGTCGGAGAGAGAGAAAAGAGAGGACGGTGTTTGTGATGGAGAGAAAGAGCCAACGATGTGTTTGCACTGAAGAGAGATCGTTGGCGATGTGTTTGCGATGGAGAGAGCCGGTGACATGGTTGCACCGGAGAGAGAGAGCTGTGAGGTGTTTACATCAGAGAGATGGGAAAGAAGGTTTTTTTAGAGAGAACCGAGGGAGAGAGAGAAAGAAGGATGTTTTGTCGGAGAGAGGGAGAAAAGAGTTTTATTTCAAATGAAAAGATCTACTCTCTCTCTCCTTTCCAGTCTCATCCCCATTAAAGCAACATCATAGCCTTAAGAGGAGAAGACACGAGAAGAAGGAAACGCACGTGGTCCCATTTAAAGCATTTGTCTTTTCTTATTAAATAATGCTAGGTCAGCTAATGGACTCCTGAACTCCTCTATTTGCTTTTAGGGGACTCTTTGAGATACGTGTCGATCCAACGATCGAAGAATCGATCAGATATGGATTGGGATCCGATCAATCGGAACCCAGTCTATCTCTCTCTCTATATGTGTGTGTGTGTGTGTGTTGCAATGAATTCCTAGCTCAAGTCGACACCACTAGAGTGGGTGGTGATAGCAGGATGACAAAAGTTGGACCTACAAATAAGTTTTGGCTAGAGTTATCTCCGACAGAGACCCTTCAATGCTCGAATTAGAAAGTCAAAACAGATGGAAATGAGTGAATGTAAAAGGTTCTTGTGTGCATACATTGGGATCCCCTGCGAGTCGAGATTTATTAGATGCTATAAGAAGGTGGGAGCGTAGGGTGCCATCTCCGCCATACTGGGTGCAATGCTCCGATGTCATCGATCTGATCTTGCAAGATTCAATGGTTGCTCATTGCCTTATCTGACAGTTATGAGTTGTTGTCAGTGATCTCGAGATCTAAAAATCCATGCGGAGCCGAGGATCAAAACTTCCCATTATGCTGGATAAGATTGGCTTGTATCTTGTATCGATGGGGATCGGGATCAGCTCAGACCGAGGCTACTTGTGTCTTAGAACTTGTTGCCATGGAACTCCGGCAAGATAGTCGGGTTGATACCGATTAAGGGCACCTGATGTGCGAATCATTTGGAGATCTAAAAAAAAGTCCACTTGCCAGAATTTGTCCGATGAGAGGCCCTCCGATGTCTAAATTAGCCAGAGTGAAGGAATAGTTGAGAGAACCAGCATAAAGAGAGTGCTCCAGAGTTTTCCTTAGAAAAAACTTACGTTCGATCCCCCCTACCTCCCATATATAGGGTGGAGTCTTGGTAAACGACATCGATTTCCCTCGAGACATGGGAGTTATGAGTGGTTAATGGATCCTTAGTGGGTGGTTATTACTACCCATGACCCAGGAGTTACAGATTATTAATGCCCATGCTAGGTAACCATCCTCCGTACCCTAATTTTTAGGGTTGGGAGTTATGGTTCTATAGGTTACTGTAGTAGATACTTGACTGATTACTGAGTATATATTCACCCAATCGCCAAGTGTTGTAGTCAGGGTAGATGCCGAGCTGATCTGTAGCTGCACCATTTGAGTCATTTTCTAAGATTGTTTGTTTAATCCCGAATTAGATTATCAATAATCATCGAGATCGAGAATTCGAGTATGTTCTGAGTATTTTTCCCAACACTTGCCCTCCTACTCCTTAGTCCAAGTGTGTTGTAGAAGTCGGGCAAAGGAAGTAAGTTGGAATCAAAACATATATCGATAAGGATATATCTTCCGCGGTCAGCATTTAAAGCCATCTTGAAAAATCAGGCAGTCATTTTGTCATTTTGTGAGTCGAGCCACTATTTTGCCATGTTATGGGCCATGCAGCCATTTTGTCATTTTGCGAAACATGCGGCAATTATGAGCGTGAGGAATGAGGCAATCTACTTGGAATGCCAAACTGTTGCCGGTGATTCCTTCATGGACTTCTCTGAGGGTATACTTGACTTTGGTAGGGCGAAAACATTTAAGTAGAGGTAGAGAAGCAGATCTTTTGTAAAGTTGTTCGTTTATGAGCACATATCAAGACACTAAACATCTGATTCATCATGCCTCCTTTGGATCTATTGATAGAGTCCCATCGATTAAGTATCTAATAATTGGATCAATCCAACTCAATCATGACCGACTTGGACCTGGTGAACTTTTTCTTGGGTGTCGATGCTCGAAATGTTGAGATATTCGATGAAAATCTTTCTTAACTCATTGTACCTAGAGATTGCAAGTCGAGAAAAAGAATCTACTCAGGCATTCTTCGAGTGAGGGATATGAAAAATTTTCAAATAATAATAATTTGCCTTCAAGAATTGGAGCTTGCCAAGGTACCTTGCCAAAATTAGATCCCGTGCTTCATATTTTCTCGGGCTTGTCCAGCTACTAGTTGTGAGTTGGTGAAATTTTTAGTCATTTCACATCGAGTTCTTTGGCGACCTCCAAGCCAGCTTTCAGGGCTTCATATTTGATTTGATTATTCAAAGTCTTGAAAAAGAAGCAAAGAGCATATTCTATGACTATTCCTTCAATATTGGTTAGAATAAGTCCCACTCCACAGCCTTGGGCATTAGAAGCTCCATCCATAAGTAAATCCTTGCTGGTTCTGGGGTCCACTCTTCCTCGAGTTGCTCCTGAGTTTCTTTATCCTCTAATATCGTGCATTCGACGATAATGTCGGCCAACATTTGGGCTTTTATTGAAGATCGAAGAAGATAAGAAAGATCGAACTCATTGAGTTCGATCATCCAATTTGCCAATCTTTCCGAAGTATCCGATCCTTGTAGTAAGGTTCTCAAGGGAAGATCAGTTAGAACTATTATTGAATGGGCTTGAAAATAGGGGTGAAGTCATCGTACAGTGATGATCATGGTGTAGACAACCTTCTCGATTTTGAAGTATCTTGTTTTTGCCCCATACAAGACCCTATTAATGTAGTTGATGGATTTTTGTACCCTATCATCTATTCAGACCAAAATCAAATTCACAGCTTTAGAGGATGTTGCCAAATACATGAGTAGTTTGTCGCCCGTGTTTGGTTTCATCAGTAGAGGAGGAGAACTCAAATATATCTCTAAGTCTTCAAAAACTTTTTGGCACTCATCCGTCTAGTCAAAATTCTTCATTTGTCTGAGTGTCTTGAAGAATAGAAGACATTGCTCTGCTGACGTAGAGATAAATTGGCTAAGTGATGCAATATGTCCAGCCAGCTTTTGGATATCTTGCTTTGAAGTTGAAAATTTCATATCGAGGATTACTTTGATCTTCTTGGGGTTAGCTTCTATGCCGTGCCTTGTCACATGAACCCGAGAAACTTTTTCAAGGTCACCCCAAATGCATACTTAGTCGGATTTAACTTTATTTGGTATCTTCTCAAGGCATCAAAGGTTTCTGCTAAGTCATCGATATATCGAGAGACCTCATCACTTTTCACATGCATGTCGTCGATATAAATCTTCATATTTCGATTGATCTGATTTTTGAAGACTTTGTTGACTAGTCGTTGATAAGTCACTCCAATATTTTTGAGACTCAAGGGCATAACTTTATAGCAGTATAGGCCCTTCTTGATGATAAATGATGTCTTCTCCTTATCCTCGGATGCCATCCAAATTTGATTGTAATCGAAAAAATATTGATGAAGCTTAAAAGCTGATGGTCTGATGTAGCATCAACGAGTTGGTTGATTTTTGATAATGAAAAGTTATCCTTTGGACAAACTTTATTTAAGTCGGTGTAGTCGACACATATTCTTCACTTGCCGTTGGCCTTCTTGACCATTATCACATTTGCCAGCCAGTTCGAGTAATTTACTTCTTGGATAAAATCTGCGGCTAGCAATTTGTCAACTTCTTCATTGATTACCTTTTATCTTTTAGGCGCAAAATTTCTTTTCTTCTGACGAATTGGCTTGCATTTGGGGCCAATATTTAATCCATGGATAATCATGTCAGAAGGTATATGTGGCATGTCCGAAGCTGACCACGTGAAGATGTTGGCATTCCCTTGTAGAAAAGCCATGAGGTTGTCCCGAAGATCTTGGCTCAACATTGATCCAACTTGGATTGTTTTTGTCGAATCTTCTTCCCTTAAAGCTACTGAGACAAGTTGCTCAGTGGGTTCTCCTCTGCTTTCTTCTTCTCACTGGTCCAACCCGTTATAGGAAAAGCTTCTAAAGGCTTCTTCCTTTTATCATTCCTAGATAGTATTATCGGGCCAACTGTTGATGTCCTCGTATTTCACCGATTCTGTCTGTTGTGGAAATGGACGAGTAGATGATACATCAACATGATAGCCCAAAGTGCATTCAATCCCGATCATTTCAGTATTACATTGTAAGCTGAGGGAACTCAGACTATGCGAAAGTTGAGTCGCATAGTTGATTGTCGGGGTCATCATCTGGCAGTAACCGGAAGCACTATTTCTCTTTCCACATTTATAGAATCGCCAGTGAATCCGACTAAGGATATGCTGACCGATTTTAGTTGGTTAGTAAGTAATTGAAAAAGATATCATTGAATAATATGTCTGTCGAACTTCCATTATCGATCAAATAACGTTTTATATCATAATTAGCTATTATCATAGAAATGACAATAGCATCATCATGTAGAGTTGGTACTCCTAGAAGATCTTCGTTGGAGAAAGTAATTGTGTTATCTCCCCATTGATGCTTCGAAGAGCTCTCCAAATATTTTTTCCCCCAAGTAGCATCCTTCTAGAGATCATGTTGATCACGCCCATTGTAGGTTGAGCATAAGTTTCTTCCTTAGGACGTGATCAAGATTGTTGACCGATAGATAGTTGAACCGGACACACTACAAGACAAAAGCCAATTAGCAATGCAAAAAAAATGCAGCTAAATGTCTAAAAGCTTCAGTAAAGATAACTACTGACCAAATTTGCATCAAAAATAAGCATCAGCAAAAGTAGAGTCGTTAATTAACTTTGCCAATTCTTCTTTATGATTATCGGTAAATGAACATTTTGTGATGCAAAGTAAGAGTTGGTAAAATAGATAATTTACCAATGCTTTCCTTAAGCGTTGGTAATAACTCTTTTATCGATACAAAATTTATGTCGTCATAGGGCATACCAAAATCTGGCATGCCCTATGGCGATGCAAATTTTGCATCGACAAATCTGATCATTACTGACGCATCCTGATAAGCATCAGTGATTAAACTTTTACCGATGCTTTCTTTGCATCGCTAATGATTATTTATAAAAAATAATTTGATTGTTTTAGTGAACTTATCAATTTTTTTATAGTTTTCCTTGCAAATCTGTATAGATGAACAAACATGTATATACAATATACACTCACACAACCATCTTCTCCATTCACACAATTCGATAGTCGTAAATCCAGAATCAAATTTATCTCACTTTAATAATGACACAATCTATATATATACTATCTAATATATGAATATATTGACAATATTAACTTTCACAATTTCACATATAGCAAAATAAGTGTGTGTGTGTGTGTATACAACCGAATATTTGGAGTTTACTGTCATGTAAATATTAAACAACTATTCATGTAAAAATATAAATATATATCCATATAAATTAAACTCCAAGCAAATTTGAAGCTTACTATCATGCCAAGCCATATCACAGATCTATAATAGATTAAAAATATAAAAGATTAAGTTAGCAAACTAATTATTTACTAGATGATAAAATATATAGATTAAAATAATATAAAATAATATCGATTACTGGAGGTCACCCATCATCATCATCATCAGAGTCATCGTCATAGGCATCAGTAGGGATGTCAGGGGTCGGCAAGAGAGACATGCGGTGGTATAACTCATCAAGCTTTATCCCAAATGCTTCAAGTTGGGATGTAGTTGAGTATTGGTGTGCTGTAGGGCTGCTATATCCTTTTGAGATCTACGATGCTCTTCCTCAGCTCAACGCATCTCCTCCTCATGTCTCCTCGGTGTCTCAAGTAAATGAGCGTCACAAGAAACATGTGATACTCTAGAGAAGCTGGGGCCACAATCGTATATCCCAATCCCTTAATATAATTAGATCTCCTACCAAGCATCTCATCACAAATATCATCATCTGTGGATGGGAGAGAGCCCTCAGTGGTGGGCTGGGATCATATATGCATCATCCGCTCCTAATTAAAGAAAAAAATAAATAAAGAAATACATACACTCAAAACTCTAAACTTCATAGTGAAATTGACAAATAAAACTTAATCAATAAATACATGCTTATTAGTTACTTTACCTCATGATAAGTATATGATGTTGATTATGTAAAAGTACTTACTCCATGAAATGATAGATTTCTTCGTAATTATTTAGTACATAGAAATGCGCTTGGTCATGCTCTTTTGTATCCATATGTTTGTACTTTCTTCCATAAATAGGATAAATATTAACCTTGAAAATAGATAATGTAGGTTCAATATCGGCCCACTCCCTATCTGCATTACGCTCTTTACGATTTAACCATATTTCTATATCATCGAGATACATCTAACAGAATGTAAGACACTCTGTGAAACATATGCTTCTATAATTGATCTTTCTGGACGTGCTTTATTTTGCACATATTATTTCAACTTATACAAAAATCTACACATACAAAATGATAAAATAAATATAATTTATATGTAATTAAATTATAGTGATTGTAAATTAAGTAAAAAATTAATTTTTAATATTATTACTGCTCAACAAGATACATCCATCGGTACTGAGCTGGCTCGATAAGCAAAGCCTTCCTTGAAAGGTGAATCACTAAGTGTACCATAATATCAAAAATAATGGTGAAAAATTTTTTCTAACATATACAAAATTAGGATACTATCTGATTAAAGCTTCTCAAGTATATCAACTTAGAGTTTCTGACAACATAATTTTTGAAAAAAATATTAATTTAATTAGTACATTTTGTACCTCGAGGGTGGAGAAGCCATGCATCACAATAAGTATAAGATATTGCATCATAACATGAGAGTCACGACTCTTCATATCTGAGATATTACTTTCTTTCAAGTTCACATATCTTGAAATATTGGAGGCAAAACCATTAGACAACTTTGTGATTTTTCACCACTCATAAATTTTTTTTTCTCATCTCCATACAATATATAACTTGCAGTTGGCATTAGAAATTTCTGATCATCATGGGGCACCAAGTGCAACTCATGCCATGATCCTGTTCTTTTAGATCTAGCCGAGAATTTGGATTATCCTTTATTTTTCTCTTGATGTTTAGCAATGTCCCAATAATATAATCATAAATGTTCTTTTCAATGTGCATAACATCAAAGTTATGACAATGTAAGAGATGTTGCCAATAAGGTAATTCAAAGAATACGCTCTGGTTCATCTAGTTCAACTCTGATTCAGTATGCTTTCGCTTGCGACTCTCAAAAATTTTACTGAATTTGACACTGTCAATGATCTCTAGTTGTGATAATATGTCATCTCCGCTCATCAAACAAGGTAGCCTAGCATCTTTGACTTCCTATTGAAGCATCGATTCTGATGGGTCCTCTAAGAATGATTAGATGGTAAAAACTGATGATGACATATATAGATAATTTTCATTCCATACTTCAGTCTAACGAAACACCTATCATTGTTGAAAACTGGACATGCCAAATATTCCTTTGTGCTCCATTCAGATAGATCACCATATATCAAAAATTTATTAATTATCTACATTATCATCGCATGCAGTCGAAATTTTTTTTCTAACTTAATCGTATGTTACAACACCAGTCTCCCAAAGTTTCTTTAATTCATCGATTAAGGGTCACAGATAAATATCTATCTCATTATCGAGAGCTATAGGTCCAGAAATAAGCAATGATAAAATATAAATGTCTCTTTCATATATTTTATGGTGTAACATTGTACGGCATTAGCATAATCGGTCACTTACTATAAGCATTGCTCATGGTTCCAAATAAATTAAACCATTAGATGCTAGGCCAAGGTGAATGTTGCATGGGTCACTAGCGAAATGAGAATACTATTTATCAAATTCTCTCCAAACTATGAAGTCAGCTAGAAGACTAATGATGTTATCCTCAGAAATTCTCATCTTATAATGCCATTTCATCACCTCGATGGTCCTTGATGACTAATAAAGTCTCTGAAATCTTGGTGTTAATGGAAAGTATCTCAAAACTTTATGAGGCCACTTCTTATCCCTATCAAAGTCTTCAGCATACCTAGACTCACCACATTCTTGGTAATAATCTAAGTGTTGATGTTCTTTATAAACAAAGCACAATCATTCTTACATGCACGTATTGGTGCATAACCCAGTCCAAGTTCACGCATATACTTTTACCTCTGAATATGAATTTGGAAGTTTTTCACCTTCTAGTAATGCTTTCTTGATTAATTTCAATATATATTCAGAGGACTTTTGACTCCAACTAAATATGATTTTATCGTGAAGAAGCTTTATCAAGTACTCAAGCTTCGAGAACTTCTTACAATTTGGATATGATGGCTCCTTCACATCTCTCATGAGTTTTTAAATATCTATTATTTATATAATCCATACTATCAGAAGACTTGTCATGAGTATTTTCGTCAGATATAAAATTATCCCATATTAGGTAGTATGAGCCTTTTTATATGAATCATCTAACATATCATTGATGTCAGTTGATCCAGGCACTGGACCCGCATGTTGGTCTCTTATATTAGTAGGTCTAGATACTCCAGGTAAATCCCAAATGGCATACTTTAGATCCATATCCCAATTCAATAAGTGTTTCAATGCTATATTTGTAGGCTAGAAGTAGTTGTTGTGATATCTCCGATTAGGACATTTGATTCTATTGGGATCATCAACTCTCTCTCATGCAAATCTTATAAAATTTCTAACACCTTGTTAGTATTCAGGTAAGATGATAGAGCAGACATTCATCGAACTCTTATTGATATTTTCATCTATCCATAAGAAATATTCATCATTAAAATGTGTTAAAAAAGTTTTAGAAATACATGACCCTATCCATTTTAACTCATTACTAACAAGTGTGGCCCTATCCCTTTCGAAAAGCAATAATCTTATTATTATCATTACTCAATATTTTATTTATTATTATAAAATTTTGGCAGCATCTCTCCATGATTCTCCAAGTACACGATGTGAATATGATGCCTATTCCCAATATGTACCCAGAGAACAGATGAGAGATAACTATCGAATACCACATAACAAATAAATACCAATTAATAACAATAATAAAGTTAAAGTTTTTTCAAACTGTCCAAATATGGGCATCCAAGAGTCCATCTCGAAAATGACTCTTGAATGAAAATCTATGGTTCAATACAATTTAACTACCATCTCTGAATATACATACAAGGATGGATTCCTAATTTATCAAAAAAAGATAACTCCTATTAATTTGAACCACCATCTCTGAACATACATACAAGGATGGATTCCTAATTTATCAAAAAGGGATAACTCCTATTGGTTCAGTTCCCATCTTTACCTCAATATGAAAGGACAAGTTTACAGTGATTAAATTACATGATGCCTAGGTTTTGCACCAAATAGGATATGTCAATGAAAATAATTGGATGGCATATTTCATGCGAGAATGACATGGATGAAGCTTGTCTTAAGAGATGGAATAGAACCATGCTAAGGTTGAAATAAGATTAAACACAGATCTGAAGGAATGACCGCATGCCCAATCGATTAGATCAGGATGCAGCGGACTTCAAATTTTTTCTCGATCCGACGTGCGATCAGATCGAGATCAAATCTCGATCATGGCCAGATTGATCATGCATCTAACATTAAAAATATAAAATCAGAGATTTAAACTACTTTAAATCAGATGGTAATCATATCATCTTGTGCGGGTAAATGAACTCTGCAATCTGATGATCCATAGATTTTCGAGGTTCGCTGTTGAGCTGTGTAAGTGTCCAACCTCTACAGGTATCCACTCAGGCTCATACTAAGATATTTCTTCTTGATCAATCCACCTACTCCTAGATAGATCAGTAAGCTTCTTGGTCTGCTTTCAATCTGATCTTTGGTAGAGCTCTGATCAGCCTTCGATCACAGTCTTCTCGCTTCTTCATGTAGATCTGACAGCTTTTGATGCTTCGAACCCACCAAATGGCACACCCAATACTCTTGAATGTGGAAGAAGATCTGAAATCAAAGAGAGGAGAGGGAGGAGGCATGGAGAAGAGAGGAGGCATAGGAATTTTCTAGCTCATAAAAATCTATTTTGCCGATAAAAAGGGGACACATTATATAGGCATCTGATCAGATCAAATGCCTTAAAGCAGAAGAACTCTGTTAAAAAATCTGTTAGAAAATATATCCCAAAGCCAATCATTAGACGATTATGCTCATCTTGTAAACTGTATATGAATTTTTATTAATAAAATTATTTGACATTTTCATTACAAATTGACCATCTTTGAACTCCTGTGTTGTAATGAAGTTCTTAGGACTAAATATATTAATCGACAAAGGAAGATTTATCGTTAAGTCCTTAAAATTGTTCGTGATCAAATGATACGCTATTACTAGGACGATAATAATATCAAGTGTAGATCGTTGTGTACCATATGAGTTGGTTGTCCTCTTAACTAAGGAGTGTAGAGATACTATTATGGCATCCAGATAGAATATAGGAGTATATTCGCATCGAACGTGATCATGTATCAAGCACTCTGTTGTCAAGAGTAGCTTGTGAAGGGTATGGATATAAGTGTCCTTTCGATCTGAGACCACCACGGTGATTTGTAAGCAACTCACTGTACTTTAGTACCAGACTATCTGAGTTTTTAACTTAGTGACGGAAGGATACTAGGTGCAGTCAAGTACTTATCAAGTCAGTGTGTGAGTCAAGATGAAATTGACCCCTCTGAATTAGTAGAAGATATGTATCAGTGTATTTTAATTTAGCAAAATCTTGGACAGGATAATCCATGAGATAGATTTGAAAGGTTAAAATACAATGTAGTTGACTTAATTAGGATTAACAGTTAAACCCTAAGTTATCTTGAGCATTTGGGTCAAAGAGATGAATTATACGGTAACCATATGCTAGTAGGTTCTAGAAGGTTGCTTTGCAACACTTCGACCCATCCGATCGTCGGATCATCATTGCTAGATGGTTACATTGATTGGTATAAAAATTATTCTATGCTACCAGCTTAGGTTCGAACCTATGGGATCACACGTATTAGAAGATTTGGTCAGATCTGATGACTGAAGAGTCTAATTGGATTGTGACTCTGGTGAAGAGTCTTACTTGGACTAGGACTCTGTGGAAGAGTCCCACTGGGACTGCGACTCTACTATTTATGGAGAATTAATTAGTAATTAGATTAGTAATTAACTCAATTTAATTAAGTAAAGAGCTTTGGAATAAATCTAAATGAATTAGATTCTGTTCGACTCAGATTGGGATTGATATGATCAAACTCGATTACAAGAAAATTTGATCTTGATTCGATCAGGGTTTAGACTTGACTAATTTCTAATTGGATTAGAAATTTGATGAGATATTTAGATTTCTAGTTAGATTAGGTTCATTTTTATCAGTGGTTTCAATCCAAATTTAATTTAGATTAGAATTGAATTAGAAATGAAGAGTCCAAGTCAGACTAGGACTCTATCCTTATCTTTTGCGCCACATCTGGATCCATGCCAATTTTTCCATGCCTAATTAGATTTGGGTAGTGATTTTTGGTG
>KE504677.1:738899-771779 GCA_000441515.1 Elaeis oleifera | reverse complement strand
CTTTTCTTCTTCTCTTCTTCTTCCCATGGGTTCTTTTGGGCCGAAACAGGGGATCTCAAATCCCCTCCTTTGCTCGGCCGTCCGACCACGGCCGCCACGGCGAAGGCCGGCGGTAAAGGGGGCAACCCTCATGGGTTCGGAGAGGCCAAACCGGTGGTCGGCGGAGACCACCGGTGACGGAAAATCGAAGAAAAACGAGCAACATAGAGGTTCTTCCGCAATAAAATCCGACGACTCCGGTTGCCGGCGAGCACGCACACTGGCGTGGGAAGGAAGGGGAGAAGAGAGGAAGGGAAGGAGGCTTACCTCCGACGCCGGCGAGGCTTTTCGGCGAGCAAAGAGGACGGCACAGAGACGGCCTTCCGTGGTGGTTTTCTGGCGATTACCGCCGATTGAGCTTCGAGTTTTGGGTGAAAGGGAGAGAGGAGGGATCCCCTCCTTAAATAGAGCCGGAGGGGCCCTTCTCCGACTCCGATTGGGAGTCGGTGAATGGAGGAAGAAGACTCCCTTCGGGAGTCTTCTCCCCTGTTTTTTTTCTTTTTTTTTATTGTTTGGGCTGGCTAATTCTGGGCCCAATTGGGCTGGGTCATCACACGGCATCCATGAGAACCTCCTGGATGAAGTAGATGGGATCTTGATTGACTTGATGAGCGGCTCAAGGGAGTGTGTATATAGTTGGTTAGTACATCATAGCGGGAGCTATTTTGAAGTGTTAAATAGATGGAAGGGATGCTTTTGTCGGGGCAATCCTTCATAACAAGATTAAAACTCTATTGTAGGTTATTTTCATGAAATTTTTTCAATTTCTTTAGCATTTTGTTTGTATGGAAAATATAAAAGCATTAATTTTTTAAATAAATAATTGTTAAAATAACAACCATCATCCATAACAAAATGAAGATTTTTAAATAAATAAAATATTTTTTTAAACAAATCACACTCCGTACATCGCATGAGGTTATAAGTTGGTTTATAAACTAAATTTAAAAAATGTTTACTTGAACAGCATTGGGAAGATAATTAATTTGAAAAAAATTGCAAATTTGTGATACCTACCTCTGACAAAACTTCATATTTCATTCATCTATATATATTTGTGTATGTATTCAAGGTTTGTCATCTCAATACCGAGTCTTATATCAATACCATATTGTTATACTGTCATTGATAAGTATGGAGATTGGTTCGGCATACCAAAAATCGATACATCCTTATACCATTTCAGTATCAGTATGGTAGAGTCGATATGCACCGATATGGTATAGTCGATATGCACCATGACAAGCCTTGTTATGCATCTTTATGTACATTGCTATGCGCATGGTGAATTTATACATGCATGTTTTTTGATATGTCACGTGAGGTATTTTTTGCCTCCAAGTCAATAGGCCTCAACTTTTGCACTGAAGATCAATTGAAATAATGTATTCTAACTTATATAGATTAATTTCATGTAAAATTAGATATCACCATGAAGATTTTACATAACAATTGATTTCATGTAAGCAAGAAGTCATCATGAAGCTTTCTCAGATATTCGTAAAATATATTATGTAGATAAGAAATATATTACTGAAAACAAATTAAGTTAGAGGTGTGATAACCCGACTCTCAAAGCCACCAGGAAAAAAAAAAAAATGGTTGACGCGGGAGTCTTCTTCGCGATTTCGGTGGATGAGGAAGCCGATTCCGAGGAGGTCGAGTCTTCTTCGCATGGAGGTCGAGTCTTCTTCGCGATTTCAGTGGATGAGGAAGCCGATTCCGAGGAGGAATCGACCTCCCTCCACTATATAAAACCTCTCCTCCCTCTTCCTTTTCCTAGGATTTTTTCGTTGAACCCGTGGACACCCTCACTGTGTTCACCTTGAATCGACGCCGGAGACATTGCCAGAGCTCGAGGTAAGCCCCTCCGCTTCTTCTTATCCCTCTACCCTTTCTCCCCTTGACCCAGAGCTCACTGTCGGCCACCGCTTTCGCCGGAAACACCACAAAGGATAATCCCCTGTTTTTGGATATTTTTCCCCTGATTTCCTGCTGATTGGTCCTTGCCGCCGGCCACCCGTGCATCGTCGCCTTGCCCTGTGACTGTCGGTCACTGCTGCCGGACCTCCGGTCATGCCGCCGTGCCCCGCCGGAGCATAAGCCTGCAGCCCCTCCGTCCCCAATTCGGCCGAGAAGGAAGAAAGAAGAAGAAGAAAAGCCCTTTTTCTATCTCTTGACTCTTTCTCTCCACTTTTTTTTTCTCTCTCTACTTGATAGGTGGACCGGTATAAACTTAAGATAAAAGCAAGATGACTAAGAATTACTTTAATTTCCATGCAGCTTATCAAATTCTAGTCCGATCCTCGCTATAAATTCATAGTATTTGATCATTGTTAATTCTTATTGAGCATCCTAACATGACTTCTGACGATCTTGATCATGAATTTTCTTTTGAGGAGTACAAAATTTTATCCCTATTTTCTCTCTCTTCACCCATTTTTTCGCTTTAAAAAGATTTATGGATCTTATACTGAGTCATGTCTTCTTTTTCAATGGCACATGTACGAACTTAAGATGATATTTCTAAAGAAACTTAAAATCGCTCTAATATTCGTGCAAGATATCGGATCCCACCCCAATTACATCAAATATTCTTGAAACCTACTATTGATGAACCTATTGATTGATCTTGGTCTTGATTCTATTTCATACTTCATGATTCTTTGATCGAGTCTCCTACATCTGATCCTCGATTAGGAGGTCTTGAATTGCCTCGATGTCCGGTCAGGCTATTGAACGGACCATCCACCCTACAGTTTTTTTCTTATGATTGAATTTATCAAATAGAAATTAATTATATTTTTAATATGTTAAATAGGTTTAATAAAAAAATTTATATATAGATCCCTAGATGGATCCGAAATTACTTTTAAGTCCCTAGACCTTTCAAGTTAAATAAAAAGTTTCTGAAATACTAAGAAGTTATTTCTGTGTAACCAAAGTACATACCTGTGTAACCTAAACATGAACATGTATAACCAGATATTGAAACTAGATAACCTATATAACCTGAATATAACCTGTATAATTTGAACATAAATCTGTGTAACCTAAACATGAACTATGTAATCAATCTATATAGATGGTAGGGATCCAAAAATAACTCTTTAGCATTTCAAAAGCTTTTTATTTAACTGAATAGTCCAGGGACTTAAAAGTAATTTCGGATCCATCTAAGGACCTATAGATAATTTTTCTTAATAAATTCATGGAGTGAAGTTTGAAGGACTAGGACGAAAGAGATAAGTAACCCCGATCTTCTTACTTACTTTTGAAATTATCGACTATTTTATCATGAAAAATATTATTCTAAGTTTTCATAAAATAAGGATCGAGTATATACATTATGAAATTTATGAATTATCGCAATATAGTGATTCTATGAATATTTTATTATGAATGACCTATTTATGAAATATGAACTTCATATTTATAAAATTTCTATTTTATCATGAAAAGAATGATTTCATGATTGTATTACTATTAAAAATTATTTATGGATTATAAACTTTATGAAATTATCTAGTATCTTATTTATGCATGATTTAAGAAATATGATTTAATAAATATGATTTAAGAATACTTATCTTAAGAAATATGAAAAAAGACTCTTGGATAGTTATGTATGATCCTATCAGTGGATAATAGTAGTTGGTATACGACCCTACCAACAGATAATATTAGTTGGCATACGATCATGTCAATCAGTAATAGTAGTTGGTACATGATTATAGTCCTGTCATGGATATAATAATGACTTTAGCATTTAGTCAGAGAGAATTATTAAGAAGTATGATATGACAAAAGGACAAATGATTTATAACTTTATTAATAAAGTTAACATGATTTATAAATTTATGATTGATGGTAAAATGACATTAGAAACTATATTTATGAAAATTATATAATTTATGCATATACAAGAGTATAATTTATTTATGATATACTATTATGAAAATTTTATATTCCAATGATCATCATCTTCTTTAAGTAATTTATTGATGCATGTATAAACTTATGCTTGATCTGGATAAGATAGTGTAAGGTTTACTTACTGAGCTGGTGTAGCTCATATTTTTTCTTTTTTTTCTATCCAGACAAATAAGGTTAGGAAGGAAGAAGATCCAGACTTGAGGGTCTACATTAGTGGGCTTGGAGATTTTACCGTTGAATTTTAACTTATAGGATGATTATGGACTTGTAATGAACTATTGATGAATTTTGAGACGTAGGTTTGATATTAATTTTGAATTTAGATGTTCTGAATCAATATTAATTTTTTACTTAATGAATAATGGAATTAAATCTTTTATTATAACTTATTTTTGATGGATTTTAGCTGATTATGATTGATTAGCTTCGTGTTATCATGGGTTCTATTTTTCGATAGTATGACCGTATTATGTTCCGAATTTGAGACGTGACAAGAGGAGTCTGAAGTTATGGTCATAATTTAATTTCTAAAGCAAGACTTAATGAAGCTGTTGTTGCAGTGTTAATTTCTATGTTCATCTTTGGTTTTTTGCTTTGCAAATGCCTCAGCTTTGGTCAATGCATAGGATTTTAGAGACCATAAAAGCCTAAAGGCCTATTTGAATGTCTAGGATTTATAACTTTAGGATAAAGTTAATGATGGGATATAGGCTTTGATTCTGTAGGATTATACATAAAATTTTATTGAGAGAAAAATCACATGTAGCTAATCCTATGCTACATTTGGATGATAAATTAGGATTTTCTTCTCTCCTTTCTTCCTCTTCTGCTCTCTCTACCCTTCTTTATCAAAATAATAAACTTGTCATTATCAAAACCTCATATTAGTCATTATATTATAAAATAGTTCATATTAAGAAAAAGCTAGCTATCTTTGTGTATCTTAAGAATTTAAATTAAAATCTGTTTGGGATTAAGATGGATTTGACATTTGCCCCTCAAATATCTGCTACTTGAATTTGATTATATATATTATAAATTTTATACAAAAAAATATAACAGGAGGATATGAACTCCAAATCTTTAGATGGTCATGGCCTAATTACTACCTTAACCAATAAGCCACGGTTCACATCAATTTTTAAATTGATTGATAATATATTTATACGTTTAAATCGATATATACAAATACCCAACACAAAACCCTACTCATCATCTAATCTTCCCTATTCGGCCGCTCCAAGCGACCCACCCATTGAGACTTCTGAGGATGTAAAAAATAGAGGAAAAATTGAGGAAAAAAATAGAAAAAATAGACAAAAACAAGGAAAGATGGAAAGAATTAAAAGATGAGGCTTTTTCTCACATAGTTTGATAATTGATAAATTTTTTCTTTCGATTCTTTTCTCTTCATTTCATTTTCCTTTTTGGAGATTTGTGGGGAAGGAGAGAGCTTGAGGGAGATTGGAGGGGTTTCTTAGGTTCTGATTGGCATTTTTTCTTTAGCATATGGGATATTGTGCAAGTTATGATGGTTTGAGCGGCAGAGGATGGCACAAGGAGGTTGAGGGCAAGGGTAATGAGGGGGGCCTTGCGGCAATTGACGAAGGTGGTGGGGAGGTGGATTGAAATCAAACAAAACCAACATGATTGAAATGGTCTGGTTTGGTTTACCAGTTTATATGGATGTATGTATGTATATGTATGTGTGTGTGTGTGTGTGTGTATATATATATATATATTGTGATTCATGAAGACTTGTTTCCTTTTCACATGAGAGTACCATCAAGAAATTTATTAAGTAAAATAATTTAAATTGATATAAGATATTGTCACTCAACAAAATGAAATTCTTAAACAAACATCATCATTAAGAGTTGAGATAAAATCCCCAATATATTACAACAAAATAAACAATTCAGTAAGTAAGTCATTTAGAATTTAAGGCTAATCAATACAAACCAAATTGATAAATAACACCATAAATCCAAATTATTTCTAATACATTAATACTCCAATATAACAACACCCTAATCAAAACGATGTCGTTTTATTAAAGCCGGTTCGATTCGGTTTGAGAATGGTTTTATTTATTGACAAACGTGAACTGCTCCAAATATATTTTTTATATGTCAAAAATCAACCAAACCAAACCTGTGGTTTGGTTCGATTTCACCGGTTTGATTGGTTCAGATTCGATTTTTGCTCACCCCGAAATGCAACGGTAGAGCTCGACAATTGTAGAAAAAAAGAATGACCACCGGAGGACATTTCTTTTCCCTAGAGGATTAGCCACATCCTATTGTTCTTTTATGCTATAGTTCAATCACCCAAACAGTGTCTATGAAAGGAAACGGGACTTTTATCTACAGGATTCCCAAATCTTATAGGATTTTGACCAATCCTATCCTTTCCAAACAGGCCCCAAGATGATCATATTTACTAGCATATCATTTCCTTTCATTTGTTATGAAAATAATAAAGTAATTCATGCAGGCTCATTAAATATTAGAAGATAAATATCATGACCAACTATTGATCAAGAAGATCTAACCTTGTGGCCAGTTGGTGTTGTCGATCATGTGGAAAGGTATGGCACATGCGAGATCTTAAACTTTCTGGATTAAACTTGTAAACAAATGAACAAGCCAAAAGATGTAAAAATTGCCCCGCTGCTTCCGTAATATGATGTTATAATCTGAGTGCTGATGCCACACAGCCGGTTGCACTTTTTTCAAGTTTCTAAGTGCTGCATGCCATACCAGGAATGCATTGCCAAGCCAAATGCCGGACAGGCAACGGCATGACCCGCATGTGGGGGTTGCTAGTGCATTTATACAGCTTTTTTTTTTTTTTTGGATAAAGCAAAGGGGTTGGAGGGGGGCGTCCGAGCGAGTTTGAAGAAGGGCATCCCCTCCTACTATACGAACGAATCCAATAGATGAGTATGTCACCCCAACACCAAATCAAAGTCTGACGAATCAGAAACCATTTTCAATATCTGTGCCCAAACCGTCAGGATCAGCCCCCTCTCGATCATTCGCATCCTACTCTTTAATCGGAGCCCCAGCATCCTACTCTTTAATCGAAGCCCCAGCATTCACCGAGACTCGAATCTGGATCACTTGCACGGAAGCAAAGGCCCATTCCGTCAGGCCACTCTCTTGATGGTGCATTTATACGGCCTTTAATGGGAAAGAGTGCTGAATGATTTATAAATGACGCCAAACATATACGTCAAAGCTTGTTTGTTGTGGTTGTATGAAGCCACTTCAACATATAATTGATAAAAGGAATCAAGTAAACCTAGCTGTTTTCCAAGGGGTACTTGAACTCTAGCGATACTCAGAGTCTAGCTGGAAATTAGCTAACAAAATTTTTTCCATATGCTTCATTACAGGTTTGCAGATATCTGAGCTGAATTATGTAACGAAGCATGCATGGACTAGTGGTCCAATTAAGGCATTCACATGTTTTTTGGACCCGTTTTCTTTACAGGAACAAGATGAAACCCATTCAATTTTGTTGTGGAACAATAGTAAAGAAACTTGTAGTAAACCCATCAAGTTGTCAACTTACAAAACTGTTTTGCTCGGGACTTGATTATTACATGTAATTTGCCAAGTGCAGACCGATGCATTGAGAAAGTCATGCGCTTTCATAATGATTGTTAACACAACTATTTGTTTGACAGGAGGGAGCTTTAAGGTTGCGTGATAGGGAGAAAGAGGTTGAAGCTATGGCGCATGATCTGGAAAAGCAAATATCTGAGTTGAAGAAGGAGATGACGATGACGAAGGACTTGTTTGCTTCTGTGTTTGCACGAATTACTCAGGTGGTACTCTTCCTAACTAGTTGCTTCCAGCGACATCAAAACTTGCCTTATACCTGGAGAACTTATAGCTTGCTAATGGAGATTCGCAGCCTAATAACCACTTGACAGTTTTGATACACGGTTTATGGATGTGACTAGGAAGATTATGGTGGGAAGTGGGGAAGTCTCCACAAACTTCACTAGTTTTTTTTTTTTTTTTTTTTTTTTTTTTTTGTAATGGGGTTACGCAGCATTCAAAACTTAACAGAAATCTTGCTAATTGTGGATTTTAGAAGATAGATCATGCATCCTTGCACCTCACTGTTCTCCCAATACCTTCTTTTCCAAATTAATTGGTAAATTCTATCATTATTTCTATACAGAAATGTGCCAGAGAGCTTTAAATATTGCAAATGATGGTCTGTTGTGCCATCTTTTAAATCATTAATTCTGCTAAATAGAAAAGAAATGAAAGAACTTAAAACTGTCATGCATTATTTCCACATGTCATAAAATGACCTTAAGATCATTGTTTGTATTTGTGTAATTTTCTATATTGCCACTGTTTTTACCCAATGCAAATGACCTTTTCAGATCGGATTTTGTTGAACTTAAGGTAAAGGATATTCCTTAGTCCTTACATCATATGAAAATCGTAGCTAATGTATTTGATATTTATTGGCACTAATGATTGTCAACACAACTATTTGTTTGACAGGACGGAGTTTAAGGTTGTATGATAAGGAGAAAGAGTTTGAAGCTATGAAGCATGATCTGCAAAAGCAAATATCTGAGTTGAAGAAGGAGATGACGATGATGATGGACTTGTTTGCTCCTGTGTTTGCACGAATTACTGAGGTGGTACTCTTCTTAACTAATTGCTTCCAGCGACATCAAAACTTGCCTTATTCCTGTGGAACTTATACCTTGCCAATGGAGATTTGCAGCCTAATAACCACTTGACAGTTTTGAGGCACAGTTTATGGATGTGACTTGGAAGATTATGGTGGGAAGTGGGAAGTGTCACACAAACTTTTACATTTTTTTTTATGGGTTACATAGCATTCAAAACTTAACGGAAATCTTGCTAATTATGGATTTTAGGGACTGTGTGAGGTGATTGGTAGAATGATTGAATTTTACGGTTTACTAAAGAGGTGGGTTTTGGTATTCTGCGGAGTTTGAGAAGTGGGCATGGTTATGTGTTTGGGCGACATTGGCTAGGTTAAAGGCTAGTTATGGTAGGTTAAAGGACTTGTGTAATTGATGTGTGAGGGTTAGGTGTTAATATGGTTGATTAACTTGGTTAGGGGATTATTATATCGGTTACTTCTTCCCCAAAAGAGAGTGAGTTAAGGAGGCTAGGTCATTTCTGTTTACCAAAGCTAATTATCTTTACCATTTTGAGTTGCATATCTACATTTAATTTAGTTTCCAAACATCGAAAATGTTTATCTTGATGAATTGCCTATATTAAGGGCTGAGGTATCTTCTTTTCTTAGCATATATTAATTGAAGAAGCTGTATTTGTGTAATTTTCTATATTGCCACTGTTTCCACAAAATGCACTGTGATGTCAATCACATGCCCGTAGCATGGTTGATCTTTTGTACTTTAGAAGCACTGAAACTCTTTCTGAAGTATCTCAGAACCAGAGTATGTCTTGGAACTCCCGTATCTGTGTATGTCTTGTAATTTGTTTTACTGTCTCATCTGTTATCTGGTGATATCTCCATATGAGCTTGAACTCCCGTATCTATCTCTGTAGGTGGATAAGAAGTCAGAACAAACAAATGCTAGACTTGAGAAACAGTTGCAGAAGTCAGAACAAACAATTGCTACACTTGGGAAACAGTTGCAGAAGTCAGAACAAACAATTGCTACACTTGAGAAACAGTTGCAGAAGTCGGAACAAACAATTGCTACACTTGAGAAACAGTTGCAGAAGTCGGAACAAACAATTGCTAGACTTGAGAAACAGTTGCAGAAGTCAGAACAAACAATTGCTACACTTGAGAAACAGTTGGCTGAAGAAGGAGACGCCAGAAAGCGATCGGATGATGAGATTAATAAGCGTCTGCAGAGAGCTGAAGGGCATATTGAGAGATGCCGGAGGGTGCTGAATGTTGTCCCATCCTGTGATATCATCTTATTGGACAATTATAAACTCTGTTAGATGGCTGTTTATAAGGTCATACTTACACTCTGCTTTAGCTTTACCCACTACCTTGTTAGTTTATTATTAGTAGTTTTGCTCCGTTCGTGGTCGAATAAGGTGTATGATGTATATGGTCTGGTTCAGAGATTGCTTTAAGATGGAATAAGTATACTATTGTTTAGTCGCTGCACAGAATTAATGTTGGACTCCCTGTTTTGTGAATTCTTTTGCCATGGAAGTGTTGCTCTTGTTTGTTCTTATATAACACAATTTTAGATCATACCCTTATTTGAATGGGTCGGTGAAGCTGCAGGCAGCATCTTAAACGGCCAATTTTTTGAGAGCAACCTCCCTTGCTGTTTGGAAACTTAACCCAATCTGTGATCTTTTGCCTGAAAATTACCTATATCTTTTTCAAAAAAGAAAGAAAAGGAAAGGCAAAGAAAGGGGAGAAAACAAAGAGGTAACTTCTTGCCGGCAGATGATTATGGTAACTTGTTTTTTCAATCCTTGGATGGTGTTTGCTTGCTAGTGTACGCTGGAGCTTTATGTGCATTGAGAAGTAGAGGCCATTGTTCTGTTCTCTTGTTCCTCCTCCCCCATCCCCCCCGGGCATTGAAACCGGGGATCTCGACAATATCTTCTTTTTTCTTTTTTGATGTGAACAGGACGTACCCATTTTATTAGAATAATCTTATTTATTGTTATCATTGACTTGATAAATTGCTGGAAGTCCACCTTTTTGCCAGACTATTCACTTAGGAAAGGTGTTTTTTTATTATATTCGGTGGTAATGCATCCCACATTTTCTTGATGATCTCAAGCTCTCATTGGGGGTTTGAATGCTTGGCGGACAGATAAAGCATAAATTTGCTCTTCGGTAAATGAAATAAATGGATGCCAACCGAACACTGCCATCCATTGTGACAGAATCAAAGCCTACCTCAAACATCAAAGAGGTAATTGAAGGAGAACAATGAAAAATTTCACTAAATTGGAACAAGAGGAGAGATAAAAGAAGTAGATTGAAGGTGAACAATGGGAGAATCCGACTGAATTGGAACGGAATGTCATCTTTTCCTAGATATCTTTAACCTTCAAATCCTAGTGAAGGCAGGATTCGAATCCAAACTTGTGGTATAATCACAAAGAAACTTCGATATTGATTCTCTACGTTTGTGGCTTACAACAATGGACATAAGCCAAAGTAGAAGAGAGACTGATCTCTTTATTGCAACTTATACAATAACTAAGATGCCTCATGTCTGTGGAACTTTCTTATATCTTCAAGATTTGCTAGGGTGCCTTGCATCAGTCTTGGCTTAATTAAATGGCAAAATTCATAGTAATAGATTGAAAGGGAGCAATGACAATACATTGCGCCAGCTAACTGGCGTGTTTGGTGATATTTTTGAATTATTATTTTTTTTATCTGGGGCAATTAGACTACGACGCATGGAGTAATTTTTTGAGTTACATTTTTTAGTTGCTGCTGCATTTTGTTTTCAAAATATTATTTTCCATCGGAACATAAACAATGATTTTTGCTGAGCACAATATCAGGCTAACTATTACTGGCAAAACAGCTATGACACAACACTTCATAAGATCCATTATTAAATTATCACTGATTTCTGTATAAGAAAATAATATCAGTACTTGATCATGCCACTATTTGTAAAATAAATTTAAATCTTTTTTTAAATACAAATAGACGGTCACATCGGTCTAGTGCAAGAGCAGCCAAAAAAATCAAGATATACAAAATCGTATAAGGCCAGCGGGCAGTCGTCGTCCTGTCTCCAAATCCAGTTGCTAGAGTGCTCAGCAACAAAGGCTGCCACCCAATCTGCTGCAGTATTAGCCTCCGAATAAACATACTGAACTCTGACTGCAACAGCTTGGCAAAGAGAGGTCTAGATATTTCAGATAAGAGGATGGCCTTCGAGCTGCCTAGCATCTCCCTGAATCCAAGCAATGACTGTGGCAGAGTCATCCTCAAGGTAGATCCTCTTCATGTGAAGCTGCTACTTGGCAAAAGTGACACCAACCCAAGCGGCATGAAGCTTCGCACCTGAAACAGAAGACTCAAAGATGTGGGAGCCACCAACCGCTAGAAGTCTACCATCAGGACCGTGGATGACAAAGCTCACTCTGCCTCTCCCGTCCTTGACACTACCATCAAAGTTTATCTTGATAAATCCCGAGGGAGGAGGCTCCCAAAAGATGGATAGAACCCTACGGCTCACTACCCAGGCAATCAGGAGCTTCAGGAATCAGGGATATCAAGGGACGGAGTAGCAGTGTCAAATTGGCAATACTCCTAAGCAAGACAGACAGCTCTGTCCAATACCCGACGAGCAAGAATCATATCACTGTCGAAGACAAGGCTGTTCCTAGATAGTCAAATATGATGAGCAATATAAACCATCCGCCACCAATAACGGTCGATTCGTCTATCATACTCTGACAAATCAAGCCAAGGAAGGAAACCAACCATGGATTAGCTCTCACCTCCCACGGGTAATCGCCTACCTGTCTCCAAATGACCCTCGCCCTAAAGCAGCACAGAATAGCATGCTCCATAGACTCATCCTCCATCCCACAGACCAGACAGGAGGTCGGAACCTCCATGCCCCTATCCCTGAGTGGTGTCTGAGTGAGAAGCTAATTCCAGACAAGTTTTCAAAGAAAATCCTCACCTTAGGATGAGCAACAACTCTCCAAATCCAGACAACCTCAATCCTCCTAATAGGCGACGGTCCATACAACTGAGAGAAGTCCCTCAAGGAAACCTTTAAGCAGTAGGAACATCCCCAGACCTTCACAAGGATCGGCTCTGCAAGTGGGCCCCAAAGAGTCGAGTGATCTCCTCAGCTCGCCAACTGGAGCCATCAGCAGTAATGAGGTCAAACACCTCAAGTGATCGTCCACCTCATTGCTGATAAGGGTCAGCCAGTGAGAGAGAGAAATGCTTGAAATCCAGGTATCCTGGATCACCTCCATCGAGCATCCATCTCCAATCAAGCATCTGTCTGGTCCATAACGTAGGATCCCTGAGTGCAAATCTCCCTTCAGATGAAAGAGCTTCCTCAGGCGGTGTGGATAGGGGTCCCATGGCTCCACCTGCCGTAGCGAGCCCTTATCACCCTACTCTATAAATAGTCTGACTGGATCAAGAATCTAGCCACATGCCTCGCAATCAAAGCCTCCCTCCTTGTCAACAACGAGTAGATCTCCAGACCACCATCCTGCATAGGCTGGCACACCACCACCCAAAAAGAAGATGGACTCGATAATGATCACACCCGAAACCTCACCAGAAGTTGTGCAACTACTGCTCCATCCCTCTAATGCAAGCAACCAGCATGATCGTATTGGCCAAGAGGTATATCGAAATAGAGCTCAGCACTGATCTCACCAGTGTCATTCTACCCATAAAGGATAGGACATCAACCTGCCAACCCTGAAGATATTCCTGGACCTGCTGCTCCAAAGGCCTGCACTCAGTCCATCGTAGATGACGGCCCGTGATCGGAATACCAAGATAGGACAGCATCCCAATCTGCTCCTGAATCCCTAGGATCACCCTGATTACCGATCTGACCTGGGGCTTCATCCTTGGATTGAAGATGACCGCAGACTTCTGAGTGTTGACCAACTATCCCGAAAATCAATATTAGGCTCTGATAACAGAGGCAAAGTGATTCGTTCAATGAGAAGGCAGTCATCTGCAAAGAGAAGGTGCGAGAATGGATGGACACCAGGGGCAGGCCAAAATGGCTCCAGGGCCTGCCCCTGAACCGCTGCTCTCAAAGCCCTGGATAAGGCATCAGCGTATAAAATGAACAGGTAAGGAGGAGAGGGCAATCTTAGAGTAGGTCAATAGAGGAAACAAAGAACTCCGTCGGAGTGCCATTGATGAGGATGGCGAAGCTCGGATGCTCGATACAGTCCATAATCTAGTCAATCCACCCTTCCAAAACCCAACTATTGAAGCATCCGCTAGAGGAAAGTTCAGCACATCCGATCATATGTCTGCTCTATATCCAGCTTGATCGTCATGAGGCTATGACGACAGAAAGCTCTCTGAAGGTCGTGCATGAACTCATGGACCAGCAGAATGTTGTCAGTTATAGACTGACCTCCAACAAAAGCATCCTGCTCCGGGCTAATCAGACGAGGCATCAATGACTTCAACCGCCCATTAGAACCCTTGCACATACCTTGTAGAGGGTGGTGTAGAGACTAATAGGTCTGAAGTACTCTGAAAGTGAAGCGTCTGGCCGCTTTGGAATGAGGGTAATCAAGGTTTGCTTCCATGCCATCGAGATGCCCCTGGACTCGAGAGCTGCCTACACCACCTCCACTACCTCTTTCCGAATAATCGACCAGTATCGATGGAAGAACAGCAGAGGACAACCATCAGGCCCGAGGTCTTATCCTCTCCAAGAGACCAAAGGGCCCCATACACCTTCTTGGAGACACTAGTCTGGTCAAAATATCATTCTCTTGAATGAAAAGATACAAGCCACCGGCTGGAAACCCGAGATGGGGTGGTCCTCAGCAAGCGTCATCATCCATCGATCCTTAAAGAAGTAGAGGACCTCTACTCGGATCCCTTCACCATTATCCCCAACATTGCCATCACTCCTTCGCGACTGCTTGATGTGGTTGGCAGACCTCTGGATCATGATGGACTGATGGAAGAATCTAGTGTTTCGATCACCCTCTCGAATCTATTGAACTCTGGACTTCTGCCTCCATAAGGTTTCCTACTGCCTCAATAGAGAGTGATGCTCGGAGAGTTTTCTGCGGAGCTCCCCCATCTCTGGCTCGTGTAAGCCATCATCTTGATCCTCCCTTAGCTGTAGCTCCACAATCTCTACCTCAACCTGCTCAATCCATCGAAAATATCACCCACCTCTAAGCAGTTCCATCTGAGGAGTCTGCGTCTGGCTAGTTCCAACCTATGGGTCACCCTATACCTCGCATCCGCATAGATCGACATCCTCCACACCTCCGAACCAAGTTTCAAGATCTCGAATAATAGATCCAAAACTTCTCGAACCAGAAGGGGGCCCTGGGTCAGTCCAAGCCATCCATCAAAACCAAAATCGAGCAATGATTCGAGGCTATCCTCGACAGGTGCTGCACTCGATACTTCGAAATGCTGGATCCAGTCAATAGAGGCAAGTGTTCGATCGATCCACTCCCAAATCCGAGCTGACCTGAGCCAATTGTTGCACCAGGTGAACTTGGGGTCAATAAATCTGAGATCAATCAATCCAATGCTGCTGATGAACTCTTTGAACTCCCTGGACTCTACGCTATCCCTCTGCTACCTGCCGCCTCGCTTCTTATGGGGACCCACAATGTAGTTGAAGTCTCCCACCACTAAAGAAGGCATGCCCTGCATCAAGAGTCTAAAAATCTCCACTCAGAGCACTCTCTGATCCCTATGCTTAGTGCTTATATAGACAGCGGAGAGAAGCTAAGGCTCTCCGGACTAGTCCGTGATGACTAGAACCACCTGCTGCTCACATTTATGGAAAGCATCCACCCTGATCAAGCCACGCCACCACATCACCAAGATACCTCTTGACAGACCCTAAGACTCCACAGCATAAGAGCTCTAGGTCATAGGGATCCTCCGTCTAGCTTAGGTGAGCCCAGCCCTGGAGAGGTGAGTCTTACTCAGCACACATACATTAGGACAATGTTGCTGGATCAATCGGCCGAAGGTCGACCAAAAGGAGGGCTTCCCTACCTTCCAATAGTTTCAGAGCAGGATTCTCATAGAGAAGACTGACTAGGAAGGGGGCCTACACTCATACCCCCCTCGATCTGAAAGTCCTCCTTAGCAATTAGCGAATCCTCCATCCCGAGGGTCTCTCCTCATTGTGGATGGCCTGCCTGAGTCTAGCCACCACAACCTCATGAGAGGACCCCTGGGCCATGTCTGAAGCCCCCATGTGCTCTAGACCCTCAACCACCGCACCCCTGGTGGGATACCTTCCATCTCAAGCTCGGCCTCCGCTTCGCCACCCCTGCCACCACAGAAGTACCAAGCTCTCAGCCCACTCCCTCAAGCTCTAGAGGGCTCTCCTCTGCCACCATCAGGGCCTTGGCACCAAAGATGAAGACTCTCGGACCCTAGGATCCTGCTATCACATCCAGATCCATGGGCGAAGAGGCCACGGCCTTCCTTCCTTGTTCTTCTTTGTGTAAACATTTTTGGAGTTCTCCAAGCCCAAATCTCGACTCATGGGCTTCACTAGAGCCCGGCCAAGTCAGAATCTAGGGGCCAGGCTTGCTGGGCTAGCCCAATGCCCACGCCCTACTCCCTTGTCCCACCTGGCCTGCTCTCAATTGGGCTGGGCCCCTGCTACAGTTCTTAGCGCACTCGTACATCCATCTGCGCCCGCAGGCTCCAAGCTAGCCAACGGGCCAAATGGATTGGAGCTTGAAACCCACCCTTGCCTCCAACCTGCATATCTACATCCCCCGTCGTCGGACACGATCGGTCGAGCGATCTCTGCGGTGTGACCTTAGATGGCTGGGTCCATCCGTCGCCTCCAAGCTCCAAGTTCGCCCAGATCGAGTCAACCATTGAGCTTCCCGACCTAGGTTGACATGCCAGTGACTCATGCAGAGATGACCCCGTTGTTAGCCTCCTCCTATCCACCCTAGCCTCCTGCCTTAGCTTCCATCGATGGACGGCCAGCAACCAAGGTCCAAGGGGGCCCTGCCATCCTTTAGTGTCCATCCACCCCTTCGCTCAGATTCGCAGAGTCACCCGCAAGGTAGATCCACTCCGCCTGAAGTTGCTGCTTAGCAAAGTAACACCAGCCCAAGCAGCATGAAGCTTCGCATCCGAAATAGAAGGATCAAAGAGGTGGGAGCCACCAGCCACTAGAAGTCTACCATCAGGGCTGCGGATGACAAAGCCTGCTCCACCTTTCCCATCCCTGACACTGCCATCAAAGTTTATCTTGACAAACCCTGAGGGAGGGGCTCCCAAAAGATGGATAGAACCCTACAGGTCACTGTCGGGACAATCAGGAATCTCCAGGAATCACGAATATCAAGGGATGGAGTGGCAGTGTCAAACTGGCAATACTCCTGAGCAAGGCAGACAGCTTGTCCAATACTCAACGAGCAGAAATCACATCACTGTCGAAGACAAGATTGTTCCTAGACGATCAAATCTGATGAGCAATATAAGCCATCCACCACCAATAGTGGTCGACCTGTCTGTCACACTCTGATGAATCAAGTCAAGGAAGGAAACCAACCACGGATCAGTGCTTGCCTCCCACGGATAACCACCTACCTGTCTCCAAATGATCCTCGACCTAGGGCAGCGCAAAATAGTGTGCTCCATAGACTCATCCTCTATCCCACAGACCGGACAGGAGGTCGGAACCTCCATGCCCCTATCCCTGAGTGGTGTTCGAGTGGAAAGCCAATTTCAGACAAGTTTCAAAGAAAATCCTCACCCTAGGATGAGCAGAAACTCTCCAAATCCAGGCAGCTTCAATCCTCCTAGTAGGCGGCGGTCTATACAACTGAGAGAAGTCCCTCAAGGGAACCTTCAGGTAGTAGAAACATCCCCAGACCCTTGCATCCTGATTGGGGTTTATAGGAATCGAGGTGGCAAGGATCCACTCCGCAAGTGGGCCCCTACAGAGCCGAGTGATCCCCTCAGCTCGCCAGCTGGAGCCGTCAGCAGTAATGAGGTTAGACACTCTCAAGTGATCCTCCACCTCAATGCTGATAAGGGTCAGCCAACAGGAGAGAGGAATGCTCGAAATTTAGGCATCCTGGATCACCTTCATCGAGTGTCTATCTCCAATCAAGCATATGATCTGGTCCATAACATCGGACCCCAAGCGCAAATCTTCCTCCAGATGAAAGAGCTTCCTCGGGCGGCATGGATAGGGGTCCCATGGCTCCACCCATCATAGTGGGCCCTTATCACCCTACTCCACAAACAGTCTGGTTGGATCAAGAATCTAGCCACATGCCTCGCAATCAAAGCCTCCCTTCTTGTCAATATGAGTAGATCTCCAGACCATCATTCTGCACTGGCTGGCACACCACCGCCCAAGAAAGAAGATGGGCTCGATGACGATCGCACCCAGAACCCCACAAGAAGTTGCACAACTACTACTCCATCCCTCTAACGCAAGCAACCGGCAAAATCGTATTGGCCAAGAGGTATATTGAAATAGAGCTCAGCATCGATCTCACCAGTGTCGTCCTACCTATGAAGGATAGGGCATTAGGATGTCAACCCTGAAGATGTTTCTGAACCTACTGCTTTAGACCTGTCAACAAATCGGGTTCGGGTCGAAACCTAGATATCCAGATCCGGACCCAATCTTAGTTACTGGTACCGGATCCGGACTCGAATACCCGATGGGTCTAGCCTTGAAGTACCGAACCCGGATCCTAATGGATCTCGGATATCTGGACCCAATTTCAGGACCTGAAATCATATTCAAAGTCTCACAAAAAATGCCTAAAAATTATACAATAATCTAAAAAACTATCTAAAAATTATACAATCATATGATCATACAAATAAAATATAAAATTTACTCAAATTCAATAAGTAAAATAAATCACATAAAAAAATATAGCTACAAATTGATCCACAAAATATTACCAATACATTCACAGCAATGAACAATACTCCATAACTTAATCCACATGATATTTACCAATGCTTACCTAGAAAATAGTAGATCAGTGAGGGCATGGTAGATCGGCTATCTTGATGTCGGGGTCTGGCGAGCAACAGAGACAGAGAGGAAGTCGAGACGGTGAAGATCAGTGGTGAAGAGATCGAATCCCAGCAGTGGCGGCGTTGGAGAGGGAGGGGCGGCCCGGATGGCGGTGGGGTGATGTGAGCTGTGAGGCAGAGGGAGGGAGCGCTCAGTGACAGAGCCATGGAATGGAGTGACAGAGCGGGAGAGGTGGAGAGGAGAGGAGGGAGGGCTCGGTGCCATCGGAAAGCAAGTCTTGGCGGAGGGATCTCGATGGAGAGGGAGAGGGAGAGCGGGAGACTGAGAGACAGAGAGAGGGAGAGAGGGAGATTGAGAGATAGAGAGAGGAGAGGATCTCCTTCGTCTATGACTTTGGCATCGGGTCCGGCCACCGATGAGTAGATCTTGCGGTGGAGAAGGAGAGAGGGCACCGAGAGCCTTAGAGTGGATCCGACGGGAGAGGAATCGGGAGCAGGAGAGGAGGGAGGGCTCGGTACCATCGGGAAGCAGATCTCGACGGAGGGATCTCGAGTCCTCGATGGAGAGGGAGAGCGGGAGACTGAGAGACAGAGAGAGGGAGAGAGGGAGAGCGAAAAAGGATCTCCTTCGTCCATCGCATTGGTGTCAGGGTCCGGCCACCGACGAGCGTATCACACGGTGGAGATGGGGAAGCAGGGTGTCTGGACTCCATAGGAGTGGGAGAGGAGGGGAGGGAGAGGCCGAAGGAGCAGGAGAGGAGGAGAGGGAGAGGTCGGAGGCACCGTCGAGATGGGAGATCGAAATACTGAGAGAGAGAGAGGAGAGAGATTGAGAGAGGGACAGGCGGCCGACGGGGGCTTTTACTATTTTAGGATTTTAAAACTTTTAGAAATTCTAAACCGTTGGATCTCTGATCTAACGGTTCAAATAATTATATATATATATATATATAATATTATATATATATAATTTGGGTCTCAGATCTATCAGGTCTGGATATTAAATATCCAGACCCTATCCGTTTACATGATGGTTTATCGGGTCCGAGTCCGGGTAAATAGGTCCAGTACTAATACCAGATCCGGATCCATTAGGTAAATACCCACAAATCTTGGGTCTGGACCCGGCCCGTTGATAGCTCTACGCTGCTCCAAAGGCCTGCACTCAGCTTGCTACAGACGATAGCCCGTGATCGAAACACTAATGTAGGACAGCATCCCAGTCTGCTCTCGAATCCCCAAGATCAACCTAATAGCCGAATTGACCTGAGGCTTCATCCTTGGGCTAAAGATGACTACAGACTTTTGAGTATTGACCAACTATCTCGATGACTGACATTAGGCCCTAATAATGGAGGCAAAGTGCTCCATATTTTAGGTCGAAGCACGTCAGTCATCTGCAAAGAGAAGGTGCGAGAAAGGCTGGGAACTAGGGGCAGGCCAATACGGCTCTAGGGCCTGCCCCTGAACCGCTACTCTCAAAGCCCTGGATAAGGCATCAGCGCATAAAATGAATAGGTAGGGGGAGAGGGCAACCTTGGAGAAGGCCAATAGAGGAAACAAAGAACTCCGTTGGAGTGCCGTTGATGAGGATGGCGAAGCTCGGGCACTCAACAAAGTCCATGATCCAGTCAATCCACCCCTCTCCAAAACCCAACTGCTGAAGCATCCGTCAGAAGAAAGCCCAACACATCCGATCATACGTCTGCTCTATATCCAGCTTGATCGCTATGAGGCTATGGTGATAGGGAGCTATCTGGAGGTCGTGCATGAACTCGTGGGCCAGCAGAATATTATCGATGATAGACCGACCCCCAACAAAAGCGTCCTACTCATGGCTAATTAGATAAGGCATCAACGGCTTCAACCATCCCATCAGAACCCTCGTACACACCTTGTAGAGGGTGGTGTAGAGATTGATAGGTCTGAAATACTTTAGGAGCAAAGCGTCCGGCTGCTTCAGAATGAAGGTAATCAAGATCCGCTTCCACACCGTCGGGATGCCCCTGGACTCGAGAGCTGCCTGCACCACCTCCACTACCTCCTTTCGAATAATCGACCAGTATCGATGGAAGAACAGCAGAGGAAAGCCATCAGGTCCTGAGGTCTTATCCTCTCCAAAAGACCAAAGAACCCCATGCATCTTCTCAGGAGACACTAGTCTGGTCAAAATATCATTCTCTTGCATGGAGATACAAGCCACTAGCTGGACACTTGGGATGGGGTGGTCCTCATCAAGCATCATCATCCATCAATCCCTAAAGAAGTAGAGGATCTCTGCTCGGATCCCTTCACCATCATTCACAACATTGCCATCACTCCTTCGCAATTGCTTGATGCAGTTGGTAGACCTCCAGATCATAATGGACTGATGGAAAAATCTGATGTTCCGATCACCCTCTCGAATCTACTAAACTCTGAACTTCTGTCTCCATAAGGTCTCCTACTACCTCAATAGAGAGTGATGCTCGGAGAGTTTTATGTAGAGCTTCCCCATCTCTGGCTCATGTAAGCCATCATCTTGGTCCTCCCTCAACTGCAGCTCCGCAATCTCCGCCTCAATCCATAAAAAAATGTTGTCCACCTCTAAGTAGTTCCATCTGAGGAGTCTGTGTCTGGCTAGCTCCAACCTGCGAATCACCCTATACCTCACCCCCATAGATCGACATCCTCCACACCTCCGAACCAAGTTTCAAGATCTTGAATAATAGATCCAAAACTTCTCGAACTGGAAGGGGGCCTTGGGTCAGTCCAGGCTATCCGTCGAAACCAAAATCGGACAATGATCCAAGGATATCCTCAGCAGGGGTTGCACTCGATACTTCGGAATGCACTAGATCTAGTCAGCAAAGGCAAGTGTTCGATTGATCCACTCCCAAATCCGAGCTAACCTAAGCCAGTTGTTACACCAAGTGAACTTGGGGCCAGTAAATCCGAGATCAATCAATCTAATGCTGCTGATGAACTCCCTGGACTCTACACTATCCCCCTGCTGCATGCCGCCTTGCTTCTCATGGGGACCCACAATGCAGTTGAAGTCTCCAACCACCAAAGAAGGCATGCCCAATATCAAGAGTCTAGAAATCTCCACTTAAAGCACTCTCCAGTCCCTGTGCTCAATACTCGCATAGACATCGAAGAGAAGCCAAGACCCTCCGGGCTGGTCTGTGATGACTGGAACCACCTGCTGCTCACATTTATGAAAATATCTACCCTGATCAAGCCACGCCATCACATCACCAAGATACCTTTCGACAGACCCCGAGACTCCATAGCATAAGAGCTCCAGGCCATAGGGATCCTCCGTCTAGCTTGGACGAGCCCAACTCCAAAGAGGCGAGTCTCACTCAGCACACAAATATTAGGACAATGCTGCTGGATCAATCGACCGAAGGTCGATCGAAAGGAGGGCTTCTCTGTCCCTCAATAGTTTCAGAGTAGGATCCTCATAGAGAAGACTCACCAAGAAGGGGGTCTGCACTCGTACCCCTCTCGATCTGAGAGTCCTCCTCAGCAATCAGCGAATCCTCCATCCCGAGGGTCATCTCCTCATCATGGATGGCCTGCCTGAGTCTAGCCACCACAACCTCATGAAAGGGCCCTTGGACCATGTCTGAAGCCCCCATGTGCTCCAAACCCTCAACCGTCGCACCCCTAGGTGGGATACCTTCCATCTCAAGCTCGGGCCTCTGCTCCACCACCCCTACCACCATAGAAGTGCCAAGCTCTCGACCCACTCCCTCAAGCTCCAGAGGGCTCTCCTCCGCCACCATCAGGGCCCTGGCACCAAAGATGAAGACTCCAAGACCCCGGGATCTCGCTATCACATCCAGATCCATAGGCGAAGATGCCACGATCTTCCTTCCCTTGTTCTTCTTTGTGTCAACATTTTTTGAGCTCTCCAGGCCCAAATCTCGGCTCGTGGTCTTCACTAGAGCTCAGCCCAAGTCAGAATCTGAGAGCCGAGCTTGCTTGGGCTATCCCAACACCCGCGCCCTGCTCCCTTGTCCTGCCTAGCTTGCTTTCGATTGGGCCGGGCCCCTCGCTGTAGTGCTCAGCACACTCGCACGCCAATCTACGCCTGCAAGCCCCAAGTTGGCCAACGTGCCGAATGGATTTGACCTCGAAACCCATCCCCCACCTCCAACATGCATATCTGCATCCCCTATTGTCAGACATGATCAGTCGAGCGATCTCCACTACACGACCTTAGATGGCTGGGTCCATCCATCACCTCCAAGCTCCAAGTTTGCCAAGATCGAGTCAGCCATCAAACTTCCGACCCGAGATGACATGCCAATGACTCATGCCGAGATGACCCCATCGTCGGCCTTCTCCCATCTGTCCCAGCCTCCTGCCTCAACTCTCGCTGATGGACGATTAGCAACCAAGGCCCAAGGGGGTCCCACTATCCCCTGGTGTCCATCCGCCCCTCCGCTCGGATGAGGTTGTCTGGGCCCAACCCACCACTGGAACTCCATTCTCTAGCCAACACCGCTCCTCCAGTGGGTGGAAGTATCTGCAATGGAGACAAACTCTGTCGGCACACTCAAACACTAACCACTGCCAGAATGGGCCTGCCAACCCTTCACTAGAACCCCCGACCGTAAAGGGTGGCCAAGGTCAATTTTGATGCACACACAAGCAAACCCCAGCCGCCTCAGGTCCGCCATATATTCATCAAGGAAACCAGCTCACCGACGAGCCGCACCACCTCCCGAAGCACTTCCACAACCCAATACTCCATCGGAAGCCATGGAAGTCGAACCCACACCAACACCGTCAAAATAGCCCCTTCCGCTGGAAAGAACACCGGCCTCCACGGTTCGAGGGCTAAGGCTTGCCCTATCACCATCCACGACCATCGACATCTCCCCAAACTAGAAGAGGAGCAGCCCCCCTCCAGTTCGTATGTCGTAACCTCCCCTTTGACCGCTCTCCAAAGTCAAAATTCCTTGGACACCAACTCCGATGGCACCCACTGCCCCAGGCTCCTTCCCACCACCGTTGATGCCTCCCACCGCCTCAGGCTCCTTCCCACCCACCGCCAGGGCCTCCATAACCTCTGAGACCACCGAGTGAGCTCTGTCACCTCCTCCGGTGATGGATCCGACGAAACCCACACCGTCCGCCCTTGCAACTCTCCTTTTCAGCTCGTCTTGATCGGACGCTGCCCCTTTGAGGTACTCGATCAGTCTCGCATCTCCTTCGCCATCGTCCACCACATCGATGACTCCGATAGCTGATCAAGTCACCGGCGATCACACCCAAGAAGACAACAATCTGAATCTCAAAGCACTTCGATCAGGTCATACAGTTCATCGAAGAAAAGCACTAAAATGCTCTTTAATCCAAGTCCTTTGAGCTGACATGATCTTACGACTTGCAATGTTCCGAAACTCTTTGCAAAATTCGCCACAAGCATCAGTCCTCTAAGATTGACCCAAACAGTCGTCCGATCCCATCACAATGGTCCATGTCAACTGGCACACCCTCGGTGCTCATCTACCTCTCCAAGCCGACATCCCTTGGTTGTTCTAGCACATGATGAAAATTTCGAGGGTTTTGCTATAATTGTGTAATTTATACTCCACTGCCCAAAGAACCATCTCGTTTCTCCGCCCTTTCCCTCGATCGCTCCTCTTGTCTACCCCCCCTCCTCCCTCCCTCTATCTTCGAAATCTCGGGCATTTGGAGTCACTCTTGGTCCTGAAGATGATCAAAGTAAGTCTTCTATTCTTCTATTTCAGGTTTTTAATTCGCTATGCAATCGATGCACTATTGACCGCTTATTTTTCCATCTCATTTTGGTGTAATGTGCTTTCAATTTCTAGATTAGGGTTCTTTTTTTTTCCCCGAGTTTTTCTTGAGTTAATTCCCTTGTTTAGATTCTATGAATAAAATCCTTTTGGTAGCATTTGGTGACCCAAATGAGATCACCATGATGATCTACGATCATTCGTGATCCAAATCCTGTAGTGGTCTGATCACTAGCGATGTGAAATCACGACGTTTGGTAGATCATGGTCTATTGATTAAATATCCTCGAGTATTCATGAGTAATCTGTTTGGTATTCTATGAGAATCCAAGATCATTAATTATATAATACCAAAACTATCCATAATACATTCCATAAAAATATATTTATTAATCACCTATAATATATTATAAATAAAATATTATTATATTTATTAATATAATAAAATTAATAAATTCTATAAAATATATTTATTAGTCCTATAAATTATTAATCCTATAAAATATATTAATTATTATTATAAATTAATATTTTATTTATACTTGTAATATATTATATATCAATATGCTATCTTAAGCATATTAATTGTGCTATCTTAAGCATTATTAGGTAATCATTTTCAAACTTTAGTATTTATACGGTATCTTAGAAGTGCTAGATGGATCTTTAGCTATTGAGTTGGCTTTTTATATATTCTAATACTTTATCTCTTTGTTTAGTATAAAAGATGGACCGACAGAAGGATAGATAGAGGAGAAAGGATGGATAAAGGAGAAAATAAATGGATCTTCTATTTATATTTTCATATATTTGATAACATATGGAAGGATAGATATAAATGATTCTCTCCTCTATTTGGTATAGAAGGAATAAAAGAAAGGATGGATGATATTTGTAGATATTTCTATAAAATTATCCTTTAATAAAAATATTATTATTATTAATTTATAATACTTATTTATACTAAATAAGTGAAACAATATATAAATTATTAATTTTTATAATTTAGAATTATATAAATATTTTATTTAATCTAATAATAATTTATAATTAATTATATATGAATAATTTATTTATATAAAGTTATATAAGTGGTTAATTAAGTTTATACAAATAGTTACTAAAAAATAGTAAATATAAATAAAATAGAAGATAATTTTAATTATTTACTTATAATTCTAAAATTATGTGCTGAATTTAAAATAATTAGTAAAAAATTTAATAATATATGATAAATAGTATAGATAAAATAAAATATATAAATAAAATAAATAAAAAAGTGAAGAAGTATTAAAGTTTTCTCAAAAAGTTGATAAAGAATAATTTTGTCAATGTAGAAATCCATCCTTCACATGCTCCATCCATTCTTCCTTCACATGCTCCTCTAATTTGGGAGGATGCAAAACAATGGGTCTGGATGAATAGAGAATCCCTCCTTCCTAAAATCTTTTGAACCAAATATTGGATGGAGGTCATCCATCCTTTCAATTTCATCCATCCTTCCTCTCATGATCCCAACCATATATAGGGTATATATGCCTTGATGAATTTTTTATGCGGATCAGGTGACAATTTGTTCATGCGGTATCTCTGGACATCTTTTCCTGATTTCCAGATATACACCATAGTATCATTGAATGCACCCCATATATTTACTTTTTTGTTTTGTTTTGCTTTGTTTTGTTTTTTTAAGCCTGGCTCCACTTGTTAAGAAGATCAGCGAGGAGAAAATATTGGACATGACAAATGAGCTCTGATAAATTGTTAAACGGAAAGGATCAGCATCATGATACTGCTAGTATAGCTCTGAAGACAATAGTTTCAGTAGTTACTACAACATCTTTTGCTCAACGCATTCTAGCACCTCTCGGCCCCCACTTAATAAAGGGCATAACTAGTTCTGTAAGTTCCTATACAGTGTTGCAAGGTTTGCGTAATAAATTTAACTTTGAAAAGAAAATTATGTTATTGGCTTATTAAACTGATCTATGTTGGTTTCTTTAACTGGCTAGCATCTCCGTGTTTATTTTAATCATGCTTACAGACATTCTGAAACATATTTTCTTCTCCTTATTGCCCTGGCTTACCTATTGCGATTCAGGAACTTGGTTATCTTGTGCCTCTGTGTCATCTAACATACTAACCAACTCTATAATAATAAGAGAGAGAGGAGATTATAAATGTTTCTTTGTCCTTTAATTTCTTATTAGCTCATTCTCCTGTCAGGTTTGTATTTGTAATAATTAACATGTAAACCTTATACCTAACAGCTTCCTAAGAATTCTCTCTCTGTTTTTTTTCTTTTGGCTCCTTTGCAAGCACACCAGCAGTTGTGCAATCAGCAGATTGATGTAACCTCATTGTTAAAAACATGCATCTTTCGCTAATCCATGAGATTCAAGACATGAAGGAATGGCTAACACCATTAACTGTGCCAAAACATCAATTCTTTATTGTTAAAACCACTTATCAGAAATTCCATGATATTTGGAATGTCAAAGATTGTTGAATAACACCACTAAGTTTCAAAAATCTGTCACTCTATTTCTGCTTGAAAGCTGCAGTTACGGACAAGGTGTAAACTGGATCCCTCCATTGCATAAAAATGCATCTATTCTCCGGTCAATACTTTCTTTCCTTTAGTTTTGTTGTCTAAAATTAATTGTTGTTACAAGCTGCTATCTTGATGTAGGATAGGATGATGAAGTGTACAGATGCAAATCTAGGATATATGACCCAGACTTTTTTCAAACATGCAAATGGCTTCTTGACGCTAGTTTGGGGATTGTTGTATTCTTCTTAGGGTCCATTTAGTTGGGGTACATTAAATTACGGGGTAATTTCATGATTCTTGAAAATCATTTATCCAAAAAATGATTACAAAGAAATAATTTTACTATATTTAGTTGATAGAAAATTATTTTAGAAATAACATTAAAAAAATTACCACGTTGGTTGGAGGTAATCCTAAATAGGAATTTGGCCAAATTTATAAATATGCCTATAAATATAAAATATTTTTAAATATCACGATAAAATTATCATCTCCAATCAATTTTTATATAATGAATACAATCATATAATTTTTTGCATAATGCTATTGCACCTTAATTTTTTACAAACGTTCTTTATTGAATGAATTTGAAAAGATATTAAAATAAATTTAATGACTGTATATATATATATATATATATATTCTATCTCTGAGCTTTATTCTTCTTGATATTATCATTGTCATCAATGTCTCATTCTGCATCACTCATTATTAAATGTATTAGAGATATTTTTGTCAAGTATGGATTACCACTATTTAAAATTTATAAATATCAGTCCTCTCATGGTAATTATTTATCTTCCCTTTCGAAAATAAACATAGAACTCATCAATTTTTTACCATTTCTCTTTTCATTTTCACACCAAACATAATAATCTAATATAGGATTTATTTTCCATGCGAGATTACCTCCGACCAAACGGACCTTTAATGTTTGCAACAATTACTTGCTTTTCTTAGGGTCGCTTAAGGGTATTTGAAGAGCACATACTGGTAACGATGAAAGGTTAATTACTGGTTTAACCGCAGATCTAAGAACAGTTGACTCATAGTTTCTGGGTTGCAATGCAAACTATAGCTTGCTGCTGCTTTGGAATTCCAAGAGGGAATATTGGGAAGCCAGTTGAGGGTGTTTTGGTGCTTTTGCTGGAAGCAGGTTGTAAGCCTTGAAGAATATTTGTGGTTTGTGGGAAGGCAGGTCAGAGGCTGTTTGGTAGCTGGCTGGTTTATTCTGGAAGGTATAATTGTGGTCTGGATATCCATGGTGTAAAGAGAGTGCTGAATGGGTTCAGGGATTATTGGTTTGGAGCCAAACAATGACCTGGCAGACTGATCTGGACAGGTGACTTGGTCTGCTGTCAGCTGCAGCTGGCTGGACCTGTTAGGTTGTGGTGGCTGTCTTCAGAATCTCAGATGCTGGCAGTGTGACCAGCAGCAAGGGCGAATTAAAATAGATGAGATTGAGGGCTGTTATGGAAGTCTGAAGCACTGGTTTGAGGTGGTGAGGAAGAAAGGAATAAAATTAAAGCAATAGCAATAGAAAGTAATGAAAGGGGATGAGGGAGAGAAGGAAGAGAAAAGGAACCTAGATTTGCGGGTGCTAATTTAAGAAAAAAATTAAAAGCAAAATTTTTCTTTCATGGACCGCGGAAACCAACAACAGAAACCATTGTGGCAACCAAGGTGCCATTTCTCCCCCCATAAGATTCAATTCGAAAGATTAAGTCTCTAAAACAATTACAGAGTAGGTCCCCTTGGCTCCATAATTATCCACATAACCTAAAATTCATATTAACTAAAACAACTAATTAACAATTCGAAGGGCTCAATAAGTTATGTAAACATTAATGTAGTCCTAAGCTACTGCATCACGTCCCTAATTCCATATCTTGTCCGTCATCTGGCCACATGGCCACACGCATATATTTCCATCTCAAATCATGAGGCTTTAAAATACTTCACATGCAAGCACAAAACTTCGACAGGGATCAAGTCCACGGTTCAAAAGAGTAATTGCTGAGTCTGGGATGGGAGAGAGCGGAAACAGGGGAAAAGATGAAAATATGTATCATATTAGGAATGATATCAATTCTAAGAGTGATATCTCTTTTTTTAAACATTAGTCCTCCCCTCCTTTCTCCTAAAATAGGATCAACACCTGTAAAAAGACTCTATTATTGTTTGTTCTCTTATTCTTGAGAAATTGAAAAGGAAGAGATATGAGAGGCCAACCGGAAATCAGGGAGATAGTCAAGATTCAGCAAGCAAGGAACTTCTTTCCTTTGGTTGGCACTTAAAAATAGGGGTGGCAATCGGATTGGGTCGGGTCAATATGGATCGGGTGAGAAAATCGTCAACCCAAATCCGTCCTGTTTATTAAATAGGTCAAAAATTCAAATCTGAATCTGACCTGTTTATTAAACAGGTAATCCGATCCGATCCATTTAATTCATTTATTAAATAGATCAAATTAGATTAAACGGATTAAACAAATTAAATGGATTAAACAAGTTAAACAGATTGGGTTAAATGAATCAGAAACGGATTAAACAAGTTAAACGAGTGATGAAACATGTCTGGTTAAATGGGTCAGAAATAGGTTAAACAGGTTAAATGGGTTATCTGACTCAACTCGATTTGAATATTAAATGGATTAAATTGGTCAGATATCTAAAATCCAAATCCGACCCAATTATTAAATGAGTTAAACGAGTCGATCCATTTATGATCTAAACCAATTTAGTCTAAATTCAAACCTATTTATTGCAAGTCGAACATGGATCAGATTGATGAATCGCAACGAGGAGCCTACTCACGATGGCTGGCTGGCCCCAAACTTCCACCTTCTCTAGGAGTGGGTTTCATATGCTGACATGGACCTCAAGATGCTTGGCTTAAAATAGGCATAGAAGGCCATGGAATCGTTGAATCACAGTCATCCATTAGCTAACACCAATGACTAGCAAAGACAAGCATCTAAATCACCAAATTAAACTATACCCTGGTTATCCCAAAATGACGAATTTCAATTACAATTAGTATATTTCTCCAAATCAATATTTGACTGAAAATACAGCATTATGCAGTGTTTTGTTTTGGCCGGAATTTTTTCTCCTTACCCCATCACCATGCCATTTTCTACCTTAATCGTGTCATTCTCACCTTTTTTGGCTGGTTGATTGCATGCCATCGCAAGATGAGAAAGGGATAACACAATGCTACTCTCTCTCTCTCTCTCTCTCTGATAGGGATTCATGCAAGTGCATCCATGCAATGCTGTCCATGTAATTTGGAAGGATTGCTCGTGAGAACATAGGAAGAGGGAACCCTTGAAGTGCCACGCAAAAGAAAAAAATCTAGTTGTCTGATGAAAAGAGTTATTTTTGTTGGAGTAAACCGACTGACCTCCATAAATCGATCGATCTCCAGCACACACCGATCGACGTCCGACTCTGACCCACCAAATGAACAGACAATCCTGGAAGTGATTACCGACTATATGTCGGTTGAACAGACTGGTGCTACTCTCGACCGACCAACCGAACATTCCTCATCGAATCAAGATCGGTAGGCGGCCAATGTTCGGACTCTACAAACAATAAACTACTTCGGCCGTCGATATTTCAGAGTTACAAACCGACAACCGACTCCCGATGCACAGTCGGCCGACTCATTCAAATATATCATAACCATCACGAACGGTTACTCCACTGATATCGCGGCATAATCCATGGAGATTAATAACCTATTACGAGATTACCGCCCTGTGATCCTACGCCGCTAAATGCGGGACCATATCCGGCGGTTACGATGATCTACTCTATAAAAAGGGGATAAGGCAACAAGTTTCGATAAGCTAATTTTATATGCTAGGCTCTGTCTCTGTTCTCATTCTACTGTTGCCCAGTCCTCTTTTCTGACTTAAGCATCGGAGGGTCTCCGTCGGAGACAACTCCGGTCAGTGCGGACTTCATTTTGCAGGTGCTCATTCCCGACAAACAGATGACGAAGGGATTGGCTGCAACAGATTGGCACGCCAAGAAGGGAGAAAACAGCGGCAAGAAGGAAACTCACAATGACAAAAACTAGAGCTCAACGATCAATGGCGATCGGTTCGGCGAGATACTCTTTTCGTCGGAAAGAGGCCCCTCCCCTGCCCCCAGTAGTAGACCCTAGTTCTCCACGCCCCGTGGTTACCACAGACGCTCAGATTGTTGCGATCGTGCAATAAATGAACGTCCTCGTGGAGGCAGTCAAAAGCCTCCAACAACAGCAAACCCAGCCACCACAACTACCAGCGGAGCAACCGGTGGCGCATTCAGCACCTTTCAAGCATAGCCGCCGTCATCCGCGACGATCTCCATCTCCTTCACCAGAGCGACGATCTTGGCTCTCCCAACGGGATGTGCAGTGGCACTCACGACAATCTCGACATGCCACCCACCATTCACGGTGCCCCTCTCCTTCCCAATTAGATCGAGCAAGGAAGGAAAGCGACTGCGAACACCGTCTGCCTCTAATTCATCAGAAGGATCAACCCTCGGAGTCTCCCACCATCGGCGGCTTGAAGATTACGAACGTAAATTCGAAAAATTGACCGCCGACTCGCCCAGCTCCAGACAGACGGTCAGAAATCGCCAAACGACTTCAATTTTTATATCGCCCAGCCTCTCTCCTGACTTATTTTGAACGAACCGATCTTGACTCGGTTCAAGATATCGCATGTGGAGCCCTATGACAGTTCCACCGACCCAATCGATCACTTCGAGAGCTACAAGGCTCTCATAACAATCCATGAAGCAACCGACGCTCTTCTGTGCATCGACTTTCCGGCTACACTTTGGAAAGCTGCCCGAGCCTGATATTCTGAGAAATTTATCCCAAAAGTCAATCGTCAAGCTGTTGACGGCTGAGCAACTAAGTATTGTAATTGATTTGTTAATAATAAATATATTTTGGTATTTTATCATAAGTTTTCATCTTCTAACGAACTCCGTTGTTATGAAGAAGTCCTTAGGACAATTTAAGTTCGATAAAGAGAGAATTTATCGATTAGTCCTTAAATTGTTCACGACCAAATGATAGGCTGTTAATAAGGATGACAGCTTCTATCGAGCATCGGTCGCTGTAGGCCATATGGGTTGGTTGTCCTTTTAACCAAGGAGTGTGGAGACACCGGTATGGCAGACAGGTAAGATGTAAGGATACATCGTCATTGAACGTGACCAACTCCAGAGCATTCTGCTGTTGAGAATATCTCTGATGGCTATAGGTATAAGTGTCCCTTAGACCTAAGATCGCTCAGTGACTTGCAAGCAACTCACTGTGCTTTGGTACTGGACTAACTAATTTTAATTCAGTGATGGAAGATTTCTGGGTACAGTCAAGTACTTGCAAAGTCAGAGTGTGATCAAGATGGGATTGACTACTCCAAGGGTTGGAGATGAATGAGTCGCTGTATTTCAATTTAGCAAAACCTTGATCAGGGTAATCCATCAGATGGATTTGATATTTTGAAATACAATGTGGACAACCTAATCAGATTGACAATTGAACTCTGAGGTGTCCTATGAGCATTTTGGTCAAGGGGATGAATTATATAGAAACTATATCCGTATGGGTTCTAAGGATGTTGTTCTACACATTCGATCTATCCGACCGTCGGGTACCATTACTAGATGGTCACTTCGATTGATATAAAATTTTTTTTTATGCTATCGACTTAGGTTCGGACCTATGAGGTCACACACATTAGTGTTCACGATCCGATCGGATGGTTGATCAATGATTAAGAATCGTTCTAGTAGGATTAAACGATCAATACGATTGACATTTAACCTAGTGCAAGTGTTGCAGGAGGATCGATTA
>KE504677.1:699125-715827 GCA_000441515.1 Elaeis oleifera | reverse complement strand
GGACTAGAAAAATCAACGAAAACATAAGGAAAGATAGGAAAATTAATAAAACTCAAGAAAGATGGAAAAATTAAGGTAAGACATTTTCCACTTAGATTTTTTTTTTAATTTTACTTCTCTTTTTTAGAGATTCGTGGGAAAGGGAGCACTTCAAAGAGACAAAGGGATTTCTTGGTTCTGGAGGATGGAAAATAGAGAGAAAATCTATGAAAAATATAAAAAATTAAAGAAATAAAGGAAGATGGAAAAATCAAAAGTTGAGACTTCTTTCCACTTAAATTATTTTTTTAGCTTTTCTTTTTCAGATATTTATGGGGAAGGAGAGCATTTAAGGGAGACGGAAGAGTTGCTTGGGTATATTGGTAAAAGAAGATTATAATTTTTTTATTTTTTCTTTATTTTAATAAAAATTATTTTATTTTTTCTTTAAACTTTCAATTAAGAGGAAAGAAATACACTCCATTTCTTTCTTTTCTGTCCTTACTAGTATTCCTTTCTTTCTTTCTTCCCCACACTCTCAATCAAGATGTAGAGAAAAAATTGACTTTCAAAAAAAAAAGGTGTAAAGATTAAATTACCTTCAAAAAAAATTTAAATGGGTGCAACGACCTTAACAGGGCACAAACACATACAATCATAGAATTTCATTTCAGTGTGAACTGATCCATACACCCCGTATCGAGTTGGATCAGTAGGCAACTAGGATGGTTTAAACAAAAAAATGATACGTCGAAGGGAGAAGAAAAGAGAGGAGGGAGGAAGAGAGATCACGACGTCATCGAAAGCTGGTGGTGGCCCGCTGTGACCATAGAAGGGCCGCAAAGGCCTCTGCAGCTCAATATCGCTCGATAGGATTTTTACATGAGAGAGAAAGAGAGAGAGGAGAGGAGTGACAGTACTGGAGGGTCATACAACTAGTGGAGAGGGGTGGCTGTCATGGCCATCGGGTGATGAAAAATATGCAGGAGGAGTTGCGGCCGCAAAACAGGAGCGACAGTCACTGTTCCCTCATCGCTCTTTTTAAAAATACCAATGAATAGTAAAGTCGATAAATCGACAATCGATTTGCACTTAAGTGAAGCAGGCAAATGCATTGTCAGTTTTATTTTTAATATTTTAAAAAATATTAAAATAGTGAAGCCGATAATAAATCCATTCCTGACTTCACCGTAATCCTAATTTTTAAAAAAATCTCATGAACAAGGACGATCACCCCTATTTCATGCCCGCGGCACTGTAAGCGTCGAGTGCATCATTCAGTGGCCATGGTGGCCAGTTGAAGGCCCTCCGACGACCTCTCTGATGGCTTCACCTCCCTCATTTCTTCTCCCTCCTCTTTCTATCTCTCTCTTTCTCTCTTCCCAATTCGCTTCTTTTACCATGTCGGTTCATGTCGGTCCGATCCGGTATGGATCCGTATCAATCTGTACCATCGATCAGCCAGCATAGATTTTGGTATCGAATCTGCGAATCTTACATCTAATTATAGCGCCCGACAAACCTCTTGCCGATCTGCTCCGTCAACGCCAACTGCGAGATCAACAGTGGTAGATGCCAGAGCATGATCTTCGTCTGATCAAACGGGTCCTTCATGTGTGAAATCCTCAATCGAGAAAGAACCCTAAAAATTCTTGCACGAGCAACCCAATGAAATGTGTGCAGATTGTGCAAGAATCCTTCGACGAATCACATATCCTCCCTAGGAAAGCCCTGATCGAGCGATGGATTAGGGGTATGATTAGGGTTTTTGCCCCAACTTGGGGTATCCATCTGAATCCCCAGGTGGAACTATGTGAAATCCGGTGAAGAATGCGATGGGCCAAAGACATGCCAAATTAATGGAAGACACCATGGGAGGAAATTTTAATTCGGGTTTCAGGAACAACCATGCGCACTACCCTCCTCGGCGCATGTTAGAGTTGATACATGGATATTGTTCTGCTAAACCTCCAAAAAGTTTTATGTGTGATGATGTGGGGCAGGAGAAGATTGCGGTGGACACGATGGTGGAGCCCACCAAGTGATGTTGTTCTTTTTATTGGGTAATAGCTTTGCTGTGGTGTGTTAGGAGGAATATCACATGCCAGTGATGTGGAGACATATCTACGTGCCGTTTGTTGGGTGCTCGTGAGGTCACCTGAGCATGAAGATGCGGCGGTGTGATCGAGTCTAGAGGGAAGATTTGGACCATCTATCATGTTGGAAGTGAGCGATCTAAGCCATGCATGTGCTCGAAGAACCACGAAGGTAGGGTATGGGATGATGGCTGTTGCTGCTCGATTCGATCGAGATTGGAGAGAAGGCTGTTGAGCCTTGCGCAGGGATGTTGGCGCTAGAATGACCTACAAAATAAGTTTAAATCAAAGATTTTACTCTGATAAGGATCCTCCGATACTCAAATCAGATTCAGAGAATAATAGAAGCAGCAACGAGTTCTCTAAGAGAGATTAATTGGCTTATCCTGATCCTCGGAGCTTTGGTTGCTTATATAGAAGGTTGTCAAACAGCTAGTCACACAGTTGTATGAAGATTATGAGATTTCGAGATTGTAGAGCCGTTCAACATGCTATAACATGTGAGATATTTCAGTCATCAATCGCTCCCGTGAGATTAGGAGAGTTGGTTATGCTTGAGTCTATCTACTTGGGGTGGACAGATGTCGTGCACATCATGAAGTGGCTGTGATAATAGGGATAGCCCATGTGCTAAGGCATCGGCCTGTTGAGACAATGGAGTGTATCTGATAGACCAGATGATAGACCAGACGCAAGTTGCTCTACACTGTATATGGCTCTACTCTTAAGTCAGCAGTTTCGGTGATAGCTTGAAGATCTAAGATGTTCATGGTTGGCACGCTGATCCGAGGTATTCATGATAACCACCATAATGCTATCCCCCTACTCCTAAGTCTGAGAATCAAGTGAAAGAAGTCATCTAAAAGTCATACCTTAGATCTAGGGATGCACGCTTTCATGCCTTCGCGAATGTCCGACATTTAAAGTTGCTGACGTCATCTTGACACGATCGTTGCAAGTGATCGCAATTGAAGGGACCCCATAACTAGCGATTTTCTCAAAAATTTAATTTCTTAGGTGGTGGCTTTTTATCTTCATTTTTTATCTCATTTTAAATCATGCTCCTAGGCATTTAGTTAGAGAAAAGTAATCGCAAGACTTTCCTGCTCCAAACCTTTATCGTGACCCTCAAAGGCAAGATGAGCTCAGAACATGTGAGGAAGCTTGAACTAGCATTCATCCGAAAGAAATAGGCCAAGGCCCCGACTGTCAGTCCTTCAGTTCCAGTGGGTGGCTATGCCCAAGCTCCGACCATCAGATCAACTCCTGCGGCAACAGGGGATGAAAATTTCTCCCAGTTGTTGAGCCGATGGTTGCTCCATCAGAGGATATAGTGGAAACCCTACCGAAAGGGGTTTCAACAAGAGAGGAGATGCCGACGGAGAGGGTGCAAATAGTGGGAACAACTAATATCCCTGTAGAAGTTTCGATTGTGGCAACACAGGTGGAGGATGCGGCCAATCATCTTGAGGGGGCTCCGACAATGGTGATAGAAATCGCAGAGTCCTTGGAGCAAGCGCCTCCAGGCAAGTGCCCTTGCCCCACCGTTATGCAAGTAGGTCCTTTACAATCGGCACCTCCTGCCCCTTTCGCGGTAGAAGACCCCCAAGCCGCGGCTAGACATCTGAAGGATTTTCTTCCTCCATTCAAGGGGCAACTTTTAAAGAACAAAGAGCACAACAGCAGATATTAGGTGTCCTCAGATCTCTCATCCAAATGGAAAGTCCTTGGGCATCTTCTTTTAAACCCCTACAACCTGCGACACTTTGATGTTATTTACAAAATTTTGCACAGTGAGGCATTACCTAGCTAGCTTTGTCGATTCCACCCTGGTGCTTTGGCATTGGAGCTTATAGCTATGAGGAGGAAATAGACTTATTGAGGTATCAGTTGGAGCAGGCAAAGAGCAAAAATGGTGAGTTGGCGAAGGACCTCGGCTCTTCTGAAAAGGCCCTCCAAAAAGCCCAAGAGATGATCAACTATCGAGATGATGAGCTGAGGAGGGTGGAAAGGAGGATTGAGGACCTCGAGAGGTGAAGGTCTAGGGCCGAAAGAGATTGGCGTCGCACCTGTGATGACCTAGAGTGCTTGAGGAGGATATTTGGAGGGAAGAAAAGTCGGGATTATACTCCCTCCGAGGCCCATGATTCTCCTACAAGTCCAAACAGGAGTTCACTTAAGAGGGTTAGGACTTCAAGTGGAGCAAGCCACAGAGAGAGGATGCCTCAGAGAAGTGAGGGTTCTGCCTCCAAGGGAATCTAAGTAACTCCAGAGTCGATCACGCCTCAAGCTAACCTTCAGGAGGCTTTATCAATAGTGAAGCACTTGAAGGAGAGGTTGAAGGAGGAAGAAAAGAATAACTGCCACCTCTGGTGCAAACCCACAGATCAGGAGCGCCTAACCAAGAATGCCGAGAGAGGAGAAAGGTATCTGATGAAAAAAGGGGCTAGAATTATAAACCAAACCTGCAAGATGGTATTTTTTTACGGGCTTTAAGAGATGTAAAGCAATGGCCCAGACGTATCTCCCTGCAGACGTTACGAGCTCCTTCAGGCCGATTGTATAGACGAGAGGCTGTTAGCTGTAGCGGCAGATAATGCGAAGAAATTTGCAAGGATGGTATGCTACTTCGCTGAACCAAACAAGGTCCATGCTACCGTCCAGACTGAAGAAGCTGCCGGTGCTGAGAAAGACTATTCCGAAGCAAACCATCTTGATGGTGCTTCAATGTAATGGTTTTTTTTTTTGATCCAAGTGATGTAATCAAATTTTATGTAAAAATGAATAAAATTCATCCTTCACAGTTAAAGTTCAATGTATGCTTGACCTGATGTGAGCAGTGTTGATTGAATCATAAGCTAAGCCAAATACGATTCGAGCCACAATCCGGATTACGACCCGAGGTAAATGGCATACCAAAAGTCTTCATCACCCATTGTGAGGGTTTTGAAAGACTGAATTTAATCACCACACGTAGCAAGTACCGCCGCACATCTCCCATGTCTCTTCGATAGTAGTACAGAGCATGATTTGTATGCCGCTGGCATTAACTACTAAATCGACGACAGGAGTTGCAGTCGCCACATGTCAGGTGTCTGTTCAAATTTTGCTAATCCACGCCTCAAGTAATTAATGCTCTGAAAAGAAATATCATTTAGAGATCACCTTGATCTCGGGTCTATTTAAGTCCAGGCGGCACATGCTTTTAAGATTTTTGGCTATCCATTTCTTGTTGCTACAAATTTTTTCTTCTCCTCTCTTTGCTTTCGAGAATTTTCTTTCTTGAGGGGAATGGCTTCCAGAGACCTTAACTTTGCACCGCTGGGGTTCCAATCAGAGCTAGCCGAGAGGGACATAATACTGCTACATGAGCAGCTTCAGATTCCCCCATCATTCTAGTTGGAGGTTCCGGGGCTGAATGATCGGGTCTGCCAACCACCTCCAGATCGAATGAGTCTCTACAAGGAGTGCTTCCGAGTCGGGTTGCTGCTTCCTCTTCATCCTTTCTTCATAGCCCTCTTCCAATACTTTGAGATATCGTCGTGCTTGATGGTCCCGAACTCGTGGCGGTATATCTATGGCTTCACTGCAGTATCCATGCGGGCAGAGATTGATCCCAGCGTCGTGCTCTTTCATTCTCTCTTCAGCCTCAAAAGGCATCTGAAGTCCCACGACTGGTGGTACGTGACACCGTAGAGGAAGGTCATCTGCCCACTATCTTTTTCAGGGATCCTCACTGCCATTCATGGTTGGAAATCATGGTTCCTCTTCGTTTCTCAGACGTCCGATGAGGATTGGAGGTTCATCGCTTAGGGTGAACCTCAAGAGGTCGCACTAAAAGAGTCTTTAATAAATGAATGCCTGAGGCAGGAGTTGGCAACCATGCGCAACTTCAAGATCTCAGAGCTGAAGGAGCTGCTATCGGTCCAGATGCTGTTCAATGTCGACATCAATCAGGTTATCCCTTGAGGTATGTGTCATCCACCTCCAGGATCTTATATTCTTTGATTTTCATCATGCTCTTGCGGACAACTTACTTGCCCTAGTTGCAGAGGTGGTCACAGAGAAGGATGTGTGCTCACCGGAGAAACCAGATAAGAAGACCCATCGAAAAAAGCAGCTGAGCCTGCAGACGACCGAAGCACCTGCATCAACATCGGAAGTCCCCATCACTGTCGGCTTTTGGATCAAGAGATCCTGACCCTCCCACGCTAGCGATCTCAGAATGGTAAGGGTTGGCTCGACTTTCCAACTTCCGATGGAGATTGAAGGAGCCAAATAAGTCGGGCTCCTAAAGACATAGTTCTGAGCTTGCCGGCCCCGAAGGAAATAATCTTGAGCTTACCAACTCCTCCTGCCATTACATTTTCCCTAGGAGATGAGCCAGTCGAGGAAGCTGGAACTTTGGGGCTGCGCTCGGGATCTCTGAAACTACACTGGCTGATTTGAGGCTTGAGGCCTCGGCCTTGAGGGACTACAAGCTAGCATACTAGCTTTTCTTTAGGGTGCTCATTCCGACCGATGCAAATGAACTACTGGATATACCACAGAAGGAGGTGAGGAAAGCAACCGTGGAGTGCATTATCCAGATAAGTTAGGACTTTTATAATTTATTATTTTGCATATACGCTTGTGGCGCTTACTGATACGAACTACCTCTTACCAGCTTTTCCATTATTTACATGGGTACATTGAGAGCTGTCATGACCTCTCGATTGAGGCGAAAAGGTACCAACTCAAGGTTGAGATGCTCAAGGATGCCAAGGATAAGGCCGTAAGGGAGGCTGGAGAGGCCTACCTAAGAGCTGACACCACCAAGAGAGGAGCCAAAGATATTAAGGCAGCGTTGAGAGGGGCCGTCAAGGAGAACTTTCGATTGTTAGGGAGAATACAGGGGCTTGAGACTCAGCTCGAGAGGAGTGCAACAATGACCGAAGAGAACTCTTAATTGTAAGGACTAATAAAGGAGCTTGAAGCTCAATTGGGGGCAGCCGAAAGAAGGCAGTGGAAGCCGCCTTTAAGATCGTTGTGGACCTTTGAGCGTCAGTGGAGTATCAAGACGAAAAGATTGAATTTGCTACTAACGCTTCCGACCTTGAAAGGCAGTCGGTCCGAATAGGGTCGCCGCTAAATATCCAAAACTAAATCTAAACTTTTAGGTAAAGTCTGGGATCCTACTGTAGCTGATGAACCTGTGACAAGTGCCTCAACTCTGAATGCTATCTCTTAGACTTTTGTTTTTCTTCTACTTTCTGTACTTGGACCTTCAAGGTCATTGTAAAAACTCCCGTTGTAAATATTTTATAGAGGATGAATGAACAAAATTCGCTTTTCTTCTTATTTCTTGCTTTTACTTGTAATTGTACACTATTATGTAGTACACTAGCTAACTTAGGACATCAAGTTTTGTAGCGAACTAAGTTCTGATCGTAGAAAGTAGGAATATTCCAAATAGAGGGACTTCAACAGTAATATTGAGCTATGGCCAGTCAGAGGCGATTGCTCTCATTTGCCGATCAGAGGCAACCACTAGCATGCACTAATCCAAGGCAATAGCTAGCACATGCCGATCTGAAGCAATGGTTGACTTACGTCGATCCGTGACAGTCATCCAGGCGGCGTCTTTGCTCTATCCTTTTCAATGCTAGTGGTCATGGGAATGACGATTGTTGACTCTTCCACTAGAATGATGCCTAGGGAAGGATGCGGGGTCTGTAGGCATATGCCACGTAGCTGTGTTCTAACTCTCAATGCATTGTCGGGATTTATTTCTGATGGTGGAAAGATATGTCATTTATTAGCTGGTGGACAGCTGTATCCCCTCAAGCCATCCATTAGCAGTTGGTGTAGGCTCTGATGCTTAGAAATAGAGACCAACGGGTGGAGATATCTAATCTCTTATCTTTCTCCTTCGTAGAAACTTCTCCCCTCTGTCGTGATGGCATCACCCTCACATCCCCCTTTGCATCCTCCTTTGTCAGCAGTGAAGGCCAAAGTGAAGGAGAGGTAGGCCTTTATAAGAGAGACCTGGAGAAGACCGAGAGCCAAGGTTGCTGGTCCATCTTCCTCTCGTCGGGCGCCTTCCGGCTCATGGTCTCCGCCAAGGCTCAGAGGTCATCACACCCTCTAATTCGAGTAGATTCCTCCTGACGTTCGGGCCTACTGTATTTAGAAGTACTGAGACTCTATAAAGTTTAAGAGAGAGACCATAACGTTGCCGCTGGCGGATTTATCGACGGTTTCAAGAACTGTAAGGCCCGCCTATTGCAGATGATGTCGTATTTGGAGCTCCAATCCTTTCAGTCTGGAAACAGTGACGAGGAGGCTTCTTCATTGGATGAAGACTGAGCTTCCTTATCCTTGAGCTGGGAATCGAGGAGAGCATCCACTATCTGATCGTTGCCATCGTCCATGATGACAAGAGCTCCGAACTGAGTTCACTGACTGATGGAGATCTGCTTCTGGACCGACGTGACCTTCATGGCCTCCTCCTTTCTTCTATTTTGCTGTACTTTCTCCCATTTTTCTTTTCTCTCACTTTTTTTGTAAGGTGGCACTGAGGATGCCATCCTTCTTCTTGAAAATATCAAAATGAATAAAAAATTATCTTTTATAAGCTTGCATATTTTAACCTAACATGCAGAGGCTCCTCAACTTAAGGCACTTAGAATTGTTTCGATCTGGATCAATCCAAACCTTAAAAATTTAAACGAACTCATTTCGATTCAAGATAAAATTACCCCAAATGAACTTTGTTGAAGGTGGTTCTAGCTAGAGGGCTGCTGGTTTTGTTCGATAAGTGATATTTTGATCCTGCTTTACAAACAGCAACTTGGCTCTGCCCCGCAAACGGTAGTCTGACTCTGCCCAACAGGCAGCAACTTGGCTCTGCCCTGTGGGCAGCTATCTGGCTCTATCTTACGGGGAAGAGGTAGCATGTGCTCAGCTCATTTTATGAGCAGATCAGCATATGCACTTCTCATTTTTATGCAAGAGGCAGTGTGTGCTCGTAGGCAGCATGTGCATTTTTCGTCTTCATACGAGAGGTAGCATGTACCCATAGACAGTGGTGCACTTCTCGTCTTCACGCAAGAGTTAGCGTGTTCCCGTAGGTAGCATGTACGCTTCTCATTTTTATGTGAGAGGTAGCATATGCCCGTAGATAGTATGTGCACTTCTTATCTTCATACGAGAGGCAATGTGTGCCTGTAGGCAGTGTGTGTACTTCTCGTTTTTATACGAGAGGCAGCGTTTGCCTGTAGGCAGTATGTGCACTTTTTGTCTTCATGTGAGAGGCAACATATGCACTTTTTGTCTTCATGTGAGAGATAGTGTGTGCCCGTAGACAACGTGTGCACTTCTTGCGATCGCAAACTGAGGATCTTATAAGCTAGCCCATCGAAAATCTCTTGAGATCACCCTCCACTTCTCACATGACTTGGGCTTTGATGGGGTCTTATAAGTTAATCCCACCTCCAAGTCATCGAGAACTGATCGTTGATCACCGAAGGTCCTTATGCTTAGCCCTTATTTGTTAGACATAGTTTCGATCAGAGGAATATTTCTTCACCGCAATAGAAGTTTAGGCCATTCATGATGCTTAAGCAAGTAGGGATTAGTGAATCTGAGCATTTATATTGATATATAATGATATAATATTACAACATCACTCATGATATATGTACAAGTTGGCCGAGTTTCAGGGTCTAAGGAGCAAAGTCCCATTGAGTTGCTTGAGCCGATAGGTCCCCAAATGTATTATCTCATCCATATGATAAGGACCCTCCTAGTTGGGTGATAGCTTTTCCTACTCAGTGGACTGTGAAACTTTGGCTCGTCGCAATACCAAGTCACTCACTCAAAAGTACTTGATTTTGACCCAAGCATTATAGTACCTGACCATCTTCTGATGATAGGCAGCCATTCTGACAGCAGCATGCTCCCTGCTTTCTTCAATCAAGTTGAGGTTGGCTCGGAGCCATACAGAGTTGGTATCTTCATTATATTCCTTGACTCTGAGGGAGGGGAGTCTAAATTCTACAAGGATGACTGCTTCAGTCCCGAATGCGAGGTTGAAAGGAGTCTTGTCCGTTGGGAGCCTCTGAGTGGTTCGATAAGCCCACAGTACATGATGAAGTTCGTTTACCCAGGACCCTCCAGTTTGATCTATTCTAACCTTCAAGCTTTGTAGGAGAGTTCTATTGGTCACCTCCATCTCTCCATTCGCTTATGAGTGGCCAACTGAGGTAAAACGGTGCTCTATTCCATATTCTCTATAGAATTCATAAAATCGGACACCACTAAACTACCTGCTGTTATTTGTGATCAATACTCGGTGAAGACCATAATAATAGATGATTGATTTTCAAATAAAATCTTTTACTCTCGCCTTAGATATATGAGCCAGAGGCTCGACTTCGATCCACTTTATGGAATAGTCGATGGCCACCAGTAGAAACTTGCGTTGACTGGACGCAAGGGGGAAAGGACCAAGGATATTCATCCCCACTAAGCAAATGGCCATGGGACGCTGATGCGAATTAAAGGGCTGTCGGTTGATGCTGAATATTGAAGATCTTCTAGCACCGATCATATTTTCTAACGAAGGCACCTGCATCCTGCTACATAGTGGACCAATTGTAGCCTTACCGAAGAATTTTGTAAGAGAGGGACCTACCTCCCAAGTGGCTTCCATAGATTCCTTCGTGGACCTCCTATAGTGCATAATCTACTTCAGATGGATGCAGACATTTCAAGAGAGGCAGGAAGAATGATCGCTTATATATCTTGTTATCATACAAGACATAGCAGACAGCATGTTTCCTTATCTTCTGGGCCTCCTTGTGGTCAGTGGGTAGCTCATCTGACCTAAGATATTTGAGCAAGGGATCAATCTAGTAGGGTTCTTCATCAACTTGCTGGACAATGAGAGACTCCTCAAGGGTCAAGGCTTTGAGCATCTCGAAGTAGGTCCCGCTCTCCAAATCAATGGGCAATAAGGCTGCTAGCTTTGATAGCACATCTGTCTTGGCATTGTCTACTCTGGAGATCAGTTGAATGTCAAAACTTAAGAAGACAGAGGTTAAGTCCTTTACCTTTTGAAAATATTTCTTTATATTTTTCTCTCAAATCTTATACTCACCCTTAATTTGCCCAATCGCCAGCTGGGAGTCGCTGAAGACCTTCAAATATCGGGCCCCTACTTCTCTTGCCACTTTGAGATCGATGATCAGCGCTTCATATTCTGCTTCATTGTTAATAGCCAGAAACTCAAAGCGCAGCACATATCCCACGATATCTCCTTCAAGATTGGTCAAAATGAGCCCAGCCCCTGCTCCTATTATATTTAACGAACCGTTAGCATGCAGCATCCATAGCTCGTCCGAAGCAGACCCTATATCTGTCTCTTTCATTGTCAAGCTTTCCCTAATTTTTGAGCTTTCACCTCCTCTCGAGACCTTCATAGTCTTTGAGCTTTCCCCATTTGGGATGGTACACTCGAGAATAAAATCTGCTAGCACCTGGGTCTTGATAGCAAGCCTTGGATGGTACTACACATCCAGCTTGGCAAGTTCTAGCACCCACTTTGTAATCCGCTCTGAGGTTTTTAAGAGATGGAGAATGGTCTTGATTGGCTGATTCATAAGCAGCACCACTGTGAACCTGAAATAAGGCCGTAATTCCTCATCGTGATAATTAGTATAAAATCAGCTTCTCGAGCTTAGAGTATCTGGTCTCCGTATCGTGAAGGGCTTTATGGGTGTAGTATATGGGCTTCTGAGCCCATCCTTCTTCCCAGACAAGCACTGAGCTAATTGCTATTGGAGAAATGGTAATATACAACAATAATTTCTCACCAAATTGAGGTTTCGAGAGCAATAGTGGACAGCTAAGGTACTATTTCAACTTCTCAAAAGTCTTTTGGCATTCGACAGTCCACTAAAAGTCTTTCGACTGTCTGAAGTTTGAAAGAAGAAAGGCACCATTCGACCGACCTAAAACAAAGCGATTGAGTGAGGTGACCTTAGCGATAAGATGCTGCACTTCTTTGATGGTTCTTGACGATGTCATTTCAAGAATTATCTTGATCTTCTCAAGATTTGGTTCAATGCCTCTTCATGAGATCATAAACCCAAGAAATTTGCCGGTAGTGACTTCAAAGGCATATTTCGTTAGATTCAGCTTCATCCTGAACCAATGGAGAGTGTCAAAGGTCTCCTAAAAGTTGGCAACATGGTCTGGGGCAACTCAGCTCTTGACAAATATGTCATCTACGTATGCCTCCATGTTGCGGTTGAGCTGATTTTTAAAAATTTTATCCACCAACTGCTGATAGGTAGCCCCTACATTCTTCAAGCCAAAGATCATCATCCTGTAACAGAAAAGTCCACGGTCAGTAACAAAGGTATTTCTCCTCATCTTCAAGTGTCATCTGGATATGATTATAACCGATGAAGGCATTCATGAAGCTGAAGAGCTCGATCCAGAAGTGGCATCCACCAGCTGGTCGATCCGAAGAAGTGGATCGCTGTCTTTAGGACAGACTTTATTAAGTCGACGAAGTCAATGCACATGCGCCACTTTTTGTTTGTCTTTTTGACTAGCACGACATTTGCCAGCCAATTTAGATACATGACTTCTCTGATGAAGCCGACTTTGAGAAGCTTGTCTATCTCCTTAGCTATAGCTCTTTGGCACTCCGAGGCAAAACTCCACTTCTTTTGCTTCATCAAATGATGAATTGGATCCACCTTGAGATGATGAGATATTACCATCGGATCGATGCCAGACATATCTGCGGTCGATCAGATGAATAGATCTGCATTCTCCTTTAAAAGAGCAATCAGTCGACTCTTAGTTATCTCATCCAAGCGTGAGCCAATCCTCATCATCCGATTGGGATCTTCTCTCCTCAGAGGGACATCCAGGAGGTCTTCAGTGGACTGGGCATGCTCCTCTATCAAATCATCACTAGCATCCAACCCTATCGGAAGCTTAGTTTGGATCTTTGTTTGGGTTGGCTGGTCCTCCGCTCGAAGCTCGATAGCAAAGTATTGACGGGCCATGGCTTGATTGCCTCGAATTTGTCCCACTCTTTCTTTAGTGAAAATTTTACTATCAGATGGTAGCTCGACACTATGGTCTTTAAAGTCCATAAGCTCGAACGATCAAGGATTACATTGCAGGTTGGGAAAGTTTGATCACCAAAAGTTAACTTGAATTATCATTCTCTATGGCAGGGTGCCTACGATAAGAGGGAGCCTAATCATCCTTTTCAGAATCATCGAACTTTTGGAGAAATCCTAAATCGATGTATCAAATCTAGTTAGCCGATCTTGGGTGAACCCCATTTGGATAAAGATAGAAAAATATAAAATATCGATCGAGATTCTGTTATCGATAAAGACATAGTATACATAAAATTGATAATGTTTGCCGTTACAACCACCGCATCATTATGCAAGGCAAATACACCTTCAGCATCGCGCTCGGTGAAGATAATGGCATCCTCACCCTTATCTTCAAGTCTTGACCTCTTCGTCTCTAGAGGCTCTGTCGATCTAGATGATCCTCCAGTTATCAGAAGGATTTCTCCTCGGATGGGTCGATCTTCCATTATTGCCCATCCCCCTACTTTCTGTCTCCCTTGCTGCATTGGTACGGTTGTGACTGAGGCAGAGAAAATGGTTGCTGAGGCAAAGGAGGCGGTTGCTGAGCTCTTAGAGGTTGATGTTGAGGTGCTATTTTTCGGACAAAATGGTTCAGTCTCCCCTACCTGACGAGCCTCTCTATCTCATCTCGGAGCTGTAGGCAATCTTCAGTATCGTGACTGTGGTCACGATGATAGAGGCAATACTTATTTAGATTGCGATAGCACTTTGGCTTCATTTGCATCTATGGAGGCTGGGGCAGCTCGGCTCGAACCTCCATCAACACCTCCCTCTTGGAAATAGTTAAGGGCATATAACTATTATAATGCCCGAGAGGTGAGGGTCGCCGATCCCTTCTCTAAGGACTTCGAGATCGACGGTTTTGGCCTCCATTCCTCCATCTCTGGAATGGAGATTGAGAGTGCTGGTGGTTTCTCTCTTTCTGTCTTGAAGAGCGCTCTTTATTCTATCCTATCGCAACAAAACTGACAGGGATCTCTTCTGCAAAGGCTTCTTTCACATGGGCATACTTCTCCGTATGGACAAGTATGTCTGAAAAATTTTGAGGATTAGTCTTGGTCAATGACTTCTTCAAGTCATTCCTCAGTAGGCCGTCCATCATCGTGGTCGACTGATCCAAATCACAGACCTCCAGAGTCGTCATGTTGAAATGGTTGACATAAGTATGGATCGACTTGCCCTCCTTCTGCTTAATGGTGTGGAGATAGTCAGATCACTTCTGCTATCGTCGGCTGCTGACAAAGTGATCGATGAAAGACCGGCACAGATCCTTAAAGGAGTGGATGGAAGGTAGCTTCAAACTTAAGTACCACTGGCGAGCCACCTATTTGAGAGTTGGAGGAAATGTTCGACAGAGGATTGCATCAAATGCTCCCTAGAAGAGCATTGCCGTCTTGAAGGTTTTTAAGTGGTCGATGAGGTCGGCAGTCCCATCATAGACCTCTAGGTGAGGTAGCTTGAAGTACCGAGGGAGTGGCTCCTGCACTATCCTCAGGACGAAGGGTGGCTCATTATTAAACCCTTCGTAGGGTTGATCTCGAGTGGTGCAGGCCTCGAAATGCTGCAAAGAATGACGATCGAAAGTGAATCATGCCCCGATCGCGGATTAGGAGATCTCCATCTGATCGGCAGTTGGGCTCTGGAATGACTCTGATGAGTGTGTTTCCTCTCCAGGCTCTGAGGAGGCATACGCAGCTCTGGCCGTGGTGGCGACTGAGGAGTCGAGTGTAAACCAAATTCGTTGGGGGCACCACCGCAGGAGGCACTGATGGTGCCATCAAGAAGGCCACTGGTTGCACCGTTGAAGGAGGTACAGGGGCAGCCTGAGCAGACTGCAGCACCGTTGGAGGAGGCATCAGAACAGTCTAGACCATCTGAACGGCGGCCGTCAACTTTGGACCTGCTGAAGAGCAGACTGAATTGTTCCACGGTGACTAGCGCTGGCTGGGTTGGCGGGAGAGTCTCAATCATCAGTTGCTGTGTCCGACTGTTGGCTTGGCTCTCCATCCGATGAGAAACGGTGGTGTTGGATAGCTGAGATAATGCTCGTTTGGAGGTATAATGAAGATTATACTTTTCTCTATCTGTTGTTGCTCGATTTGATCGAGGTCGGAGAGAAGGCGGCTGAGCCTCGTGCAGGGATACTGACACTGGAGTGACCTACAAAATAAGTTCAAACCAAGATTTCGCTCCGACGAGGGTCCTCCAATGCTCAAGTCAGATTCAGAGAATAATAAGAGCAGCAACGAGTTCTCTGAGAGAGATTGATTAGCTTACTCTGGTCCTTGGGGCTTTGGTTGCTTATAGAGAAAGCTGTCGAACAGCTAGTCACACAGCTGTATGAAGATTGTGAGATCTCAAGATTGTAGAGCGGTTCAACATACTATAACAAACGAGATATTTTAGCCCTCAATCGCTCCCATGAGATTAGGGGAGTTGGTTATGCCTGGGTCTATCCACTTAGGGTGGACAGCTGTCACGCATATCATGAAGTGAGTCAGCTATGATAATAGAGACAACTCATGTACTAAGGCATCGACCTGCCAAGGCAACAGAATGTGCCGGACAGACCATACGATAGATCAGACGCAAGCTGCTCTGCACTGTATATGGCTCTGCTCTTAAATCAGTGGTCGCGGTGATGCTTGAAGACCTGAGATGTCCCATGATTGGCATGTTAATCCGAAATACTCACGGTAATCACCATAACAATGGCCATTGACTGACCTCTAACTTGTTATAGTGATGTATCAAGTGTTGTTGATTTGGACATGGAGTCTATGCCAATTGCCAAATGCCATAAAGCCTGATATTTAGAAAATATTGATTCACTATTTTTATTTACATGATATAATTATGTCTTGATATAATTGGTAACAAATTAGTTTTCTATTGGCTATTGGATTTTTTATTTATTACAATTTGTTAGACTATTAAAATATATTTCCAAATATAAGAAAAAAATCATATTGTTTTACGCTAGTGTAGACTAACGACCCAGAAGATCCTTCTTTCCTTATTCTTCTCCTACATTTTTCTCCTTCTCTTCATTGATTTTTGTAAGTAGCTCATTGTTCAATTCTAATAGTCAATGCACTGTCAGCTATTTTCTATCTCCTCTTATCCATATTTTAAGACTATTTTATATTATAGTTTTAAATATTATTTTCATTATATTCGAAATGGCTAGAGTGATTTTTTTCAAATTTTAAACTTTACTTCTTTGTGATCAATATCCAAAGTCGATGAGAAGCCTTTGCTTGCTCTACAAGTCCGAGATTTATCATCCATGTTGGTCTTTACACAATTCACACAAATATGAACTCTTCTTCTAACTTATATTTATTTCTATCATATGTTTAATAATAGCTTTCCTTTAGCACGTAATTTTAATAAGCATTATGAAGTGTATTTAATGTCAATTAAACTTAGGATTTAGTTTACTTCATGAGAAGT
>KE504677.1:684916-698721 GCA_000441515.1 Elaeis oleifera | reverse complement strand
ATTAATATAATAAAATATTATATTATAATAATAATTTATTATATTGAAATATTAATGTTATATTAATATAATACTCATATATATGTATATTAGTATCATATTAATATAATAAATATTATGATCTAATATTATATTATAATATAATATTATTATATTAATATCAATATAATATAATATATTATTATTATTTATATAAAGTTTAGAAGTATGAAGATATGGTCATATATTATTAAGGATATGATAATTAGTTTACATAGTTTTCAGAAAACTAGATGCTCAATCAAATATAAGTAACTCTGAAATAAATTTTTCATAATTAATCAAATATATCAAAATTATATACTCAGAAAGTTGATTCTCCAAAAATTCTTCCTCTAAGCCAAACATATGCTTAAAAAGCCTTCTCCTTAACCATTACTTTAGGGCCGGCAAATATGATCCGATCTATCAATCTGACTTATATTCGACCACTATAAATATGTTTGGATTTAGACTAAATAAGTTTGGATCATAAATAGATCGACTTGTTAACCTATTTAATATTTGGATCAGATTTGAATTTTTGGTATCTAACTTGTTTAACTCGTTTAGTATTCGGATCGTGTTGAGTAGGTAGCCCATTTAACCTATTTAAAATTTATTTAATATATTTCTGACTCATTTAATCTGATCTGTTTAATCCGTTTAATCTGTTTTTTATCTATTTAACTCAACTTATTTAATTTATTTAATCGATTTAATCCGTTTAACTTGATCTATTTAATAAATAGATTAAATAGGTCGAATCAGATTATTTATTTAATAAATATATTAGATTTATATTTAATTTTGATATATTAATAATAGATTAATTAAATTGATAATTTTTAATTTAATCCGTATTGATTTGATTTATATATGGTCCCATCTGATCTAATTGCCATCTCTGCATTACTCTTATCCCTGTGTCCCTGGCTCAGAGGGAGGGAGGGATAACATGAACGGACTCGGGACTCCTCGCGGTCTCATTGAGTCAACGTCCGACCCACAACGCGTGACAGTGTATATCGGTTCTTCGATCCTTCCGACGAAGCAGCAGCTATCAAGGTCCATCCATCGGGCATCCAACGGTTCAGACTCGTTCGGATAGGAACACCGTGCAACTAGTAGGGGCGGATAAGGAGAGTGCACGGAACCAACAGTTGGGTCTCCTCTCAATCTAAATTACGCTTTCCTACCCTTCTCACCCAAAGCTCCAAGGAATCTCACCGCGTCCTCTCTTTCCTCTTCCCTCTCCCTCCCTCCATCACATTCTCGAGTTCTTTGATCCGAAATCAGTCTCAGGTAATCTATTCTTCGACTTCTCTTCTTCTGTTATTGATATCTTTGTGCCTATTGTGTTGGATCCGATGATTATTTGTTTGTTATCTCGATTTTGCTTGAAGTTTTGCAAAGAATCATGCCGTAAAGATCACTTTCTAGTGTTGTTTTTTTTGCCGCTCCCAAAGAGTATGATCTTCTGGTTCATAAGCGCTCAAATTTGTAAGGGCTTGTGTACTATAATTTTTATATCATTGTCTTGTCAAAGCTTGCAGGTCTCGATGAATATAGTATCGTATGTACGCAACTTTTTTTTTTTAAAAAAAAGCTTCATTGATTGAGATCATTATTTGATTTAGGTATTCTTCTATTATGTGGTTCATATGCGTGGATCGAAGTACTCGTACAGTTGCATGATAATTCGGTGTCAAGCTGGTGCCTTTATCTTCATATCTGTATATATGCACCAAATCTTGGGCATATATTTTTATATAATCAGACAGGGATAGCGTGAGATCATACTATGTGCGCATGAAATTAACCGGACGATGCATGTTCGTAGCATGATATTTGATACATTAATACTTAGATTTTATAGTTTTCAATGATTTTGTCATGGTTTTGGGGAACCTCTGTGTTCTGAACATGCATGGCTGTAGATCAGTTTCACTCTAGCTGTAGTATCACACAGCGTTATGATAACAACTATTTCATATGTCAGGTAGTCATAGGGACTGTTACTTGACACTGTTTTGTTTGTAGAACGTAATTTTTTTGTATTTCTAAAAATATTTATGGCATTGGCTTTCAGATACACAACCATACTTTTTAGGATACAGGCTACGATCATGTTTTACCTTTCTATAATGATATGCCATATGCCATTATAACAGCTGAAAATATCTGTTATAATGTGGCAAGTTCAAAAGCTAGACTTGAGGTGAATGGTGCAGCCAACTGGTTTGCATCTTCTGTGCAACCATATGGGAGTCTTCCTGCAATCTTCCAGTTCAGTTTAGATAATTTGTTTATGACCTCTTAGGATGTATCCATACTAGAGTTGTATGATCCTTCCAGTTCACCCCCGCCGCTCCCCCACCCACAACCCCCCCCCACAAAAAAAGACTTTGGATCTTTGTTCCCCTTATAATTACTATAGTCATTTCTGGCATGACCATTCTAGAGTCGAGATGTAATTTTATGACTTTAATACCTAACCAGCAAGCTTGATTCTAGTTCTACATTGTTGACTTGGCAATTACACTACAAAATTTCCTCCAACCTGGGAACTCTCTACCAGATTTAAGCTCTCATTGCCAAACTATCTCAATCAGACCACTAGTTTACCTGTCTTGTTTTCAACAAAGCGAGCTTTTCAGACTAGAATGGTATTCATTTATTTTAGCATCAGCGCATACAACTGTAGAGGATAGAACAATAAGGTGTTAAATAGTCCAGACTGATATTTTGTGCATTTCTAGTTCCAAAAGAAGCAGTGGAAGCTTGAGCAGATATGAAGACATGGACACTAAAATTTAGTGGAGACAGGAGAGCTTCTTCCAGAACAGAGTGACATACCTCTTTCATTCTAATGTTCCTATGTAATCTTGCAGAGATCTTCTTCTAAATTCTTCTTTTGGATGCCTGAATCATATTTATTACCTTTTGGTAGCTTACTAGTTGCTTATTCTTAGCCATCTATTTTCTGGTCCAGACCTGATCTTGGCTTTGAGAAAATTTCCATTGGAAGAGATTTCATGAAATGCATTCTTGGGATTGATTTCCATTAAAATGATGGAGAAAAACAGGAATAGTCAAATGGAATGAACCATACACATTCGAAGACAAAGCACTACAAATCTTGCTAGCAAGAGAATTGCCCATATTGTGTGGCGTACCGAGTACCATCCTATTATAGTGTCGCCACCATCTTATTATTAGTGTCGGTATGCCCGACACAGGGCTCGTTCGGCATACCGGGTATTGGTATGCCCTCCATACCATGTACCAGTGCGGTACGGCTGGTACACATCGCTACCAATTGGTATGGCAAACCTTGTTATGTATCTTTATGTACATAGCTATACATATGCATGAATCTGTATATTTTGCCCTCGAAGTCAACAAGCCTCGCTTTTGTACCTAAGATCAATTGTAACAATATGTTCTAACTGATATAGATTAATTCATGTAAAATTAGATATCTCCATGAAGATTTCGCATAACAATTGATTTCATATAAGCAAGAAGTCGTCATGAACCTTGCTCAGAGATTCATAAAATAATTATGTAGATAAGAAATATATTACTGAAACAAATTAAGTTATAGGAGTCTGAAGTTATGGTCATAATTTAATTTCTGAAGTGAGTCTTAATGAAGCTGTCCTTGAAGTGTTAATTTCTATGTTCACCTTTGGTTTTTTTGCTTTGCAAACCCCAAAGCTTTGGCCAGTACAGAGGTTTTTAGAGACCATTAAAGTTTAAGGGATCATATGTACTAGCATATCCTTTCCTTGCATTTATTATGAAGAATAATAAAGTAATTCCTGTAGTCTCATTAAATATTAGAAGATAAATATCATGACCAACCATTGATCATGAAGATCTAACCTTGAGGCCAGTTGATGCTGTGGATCACGTGGAAAGTGTAGTGCATGCGGGATCTTAAACTTTCTGCATTAAACTTGTAAACAAGTGAACAAGCCAAAGGTTGGAAAATTGCCCTGCTGCTTCTGTAATAGGATGTCAAAATCTGAGTGCTGATGCCACATAGCCAATTGCCCTTTTTTCAAGTTTCTAGGTGCTGTGTGTCAGTACCAGGCATGATTGCAATTCCATGTACTGGCATCAGGCATAGTCAACTCTTTAATCCTTCTTCTTCTTTATTTATTTATTTATTTGCCCACCCCCCAAACCCCCCCCCCCCCCCACAAAAAAAAAGAAGCTGCTAGTTATTTTATTCAGCCTTTGATGGAAAAGAGCGCTGAATGATTTATAAATGACTCCAAACATATACATCAAGGCTTGTTTGTTGTGTTTGTATGAAGCCACTTCAACATATAATTAAACCTAGCTGTTATTCCAAGGGGTACTTGAACTCTAGTGATACTCAGAGTCTGGTTGGAAATTAGCTAACAAAATTTTTTCCACATTCTTCATTACAGGTGCTCAGATATCTGAGCTGAATTATGTAACAGAACATGCATGGACTAGTGGTCCAATTAAGACATTCGCATGTTTGTTTGGACCCATTTTCTTTATAGGAACAAGATGAAACCCATTCTATTTGTTTGTGGAACAATAGTAAAGAGACTTGCAGTAAACCCATTAAGTTGTCAAGTTATAAACTATTTTGTTTGGGACTTGATTATTACATGTAATTTGCCAAGTGCTGACAGATGCATTAAGAAAGCAACTGAATTTCAATGAGGGATGTATAAAGCCATGCAGTATCATAAAAACATGCAGGACAATTGCCAGCCATTGGAGATATTCTCGATTCATACAAATATCTTAATTCTTAGCAACATTATATAGGTTGTTGTGGTAAATCTGGTGATTTGTCTCAGAATGACAAGATACTGGCACAATGAAATGGCCCAAGAGAATCAGTGTCAAGAATAAAAAGCACTGGTATGCAACTGGTACAGTTGGTACAGATTGTTCGTGTGCTACCACTATGGACCTGTATGGATTGGTATGGACTGGTATTGTTAGTAAGGACTGGTTCAAGAGAGAAGTGAGAACCGATATCCTGCTCCTGTATTGGTACTATTTTTTTATCGGAATGGTATGGTACTGGTGCTACTGTTCTGAAGTGATGGCACTTACATCCTTCCTCCCCTTTTTAGATCCATGCAAACAAACACGATATGATATTTCATACCATATACGGTCTGCTGCTATTACAAAGATTTTATGCAGCTTTACTCTTGGATTCTTGTTGTCTTTTACTGTTTTACATGAATTTACTCATTCTTTCTTTATTTGTCTTTTAACTGCCCCCATGCCTCATGACTGCTGTTCAGGAATTGCTTAGGTATTACCTTTTGTTGGTCTTTCTTATGCAAAATTTGCTTATTGTTGAAAAAGCATACCATGTGATATGGAGGCTAATGCCTGCTTGTTGATTTTGTTGCCTCTTTTGTAGCTTTGATATCAATTATTATTTTTTGCAGATTCTTTTTTTTTAATTACATAATGGCCAGAAGCAAGATAGATGATGACTGGGAGTTAACCTCCTCGGGCAATGGTGTTAGTACTGTGGTTGTTGTTGGAAAAACTGGAAATGGCAAAAGTGCAACTGGGAATAGCATTCTTGGTAGGAAGGCATTCTTGTCGCAATTCAGTCCAGCTGGCGTAACAAATACTTGTGAAATGCAGAGCACCATTCTAAAAGATGGTCGTACTGTAAATGTCATTGACACTCCTGGTAAGTATATATTTTTTAAATTTTTTGGGTGTCTTTGACCTTTTTTCGATCTGTTTCACACTGCTATTAATTACTTGTAGTATTCTCCATTGCACAGTTTAGGTGTTTGAATGTCCAGAGAAACTAAGGATTTTTTTTCTTTTTGAAGGACTATTTGATTTTTCAGCAGGATCTGAATTCATTGGTAAAGAGATTGTTAGATGTATCGATATGGCCAAGGATGGAATTCATGCAGTACTTATGGTTTTTCTATAAGATCACGTTTTTCCAGAGAAGAGGAGGCTGCAATTCAGAGTCTGCAAACCTTTTTTGGTGAGAGGATTGTCAACTACATGATTGTTGTTTTACCGGTGGAGATGATCTTGAAGGAAGTGGAATGACCTTGAAGGAATATATAGGTCGTGGGTGCCCGGAGCCATTACAGGTTCAAGTTCACATTGCTATCACTTTCTCTCTCTCTTTTGTTTTTTTTTCTCTATTAAAAAAAAGGTCCTTTCTCAAGATGCTGCATAAATGTTTGCAGTTTATTTTCTTATCTGCAAAATGAAGTAAATAAAATGCAAATCATTTTTGGAACTTATAACATGTTATTTGAAACATATATGCGTGCAACTTTGTCTTATATATGCTGTGTGCGTGTGCTTAACTAACAAGACAGCCACAAATGTACTCATCCGTGTTGCATGAGGTGCTCAGTTATTGTGTGTATGATCACCGTTTTATTCTTTCAAAACAAAAATAAGGACATTTCACATATTCACTCAATATTTACATATATGTTTTTTTGAAGAAATTTCATCTTGTGTTGATATGAAAATCATCGTTTCAGCATGTGTTGCCATACATGTTAATAATCTTCAAATTCTTGTGCACCTAAATCAAGCAATCAAAATGATCCATGTAGTCAAGATGAGCGCAAAATGAATGATCAGGAATGAGCATGAAAATGCGCATATGAACTAGCATGAACTGTCACTATAGTTGGTCGAATAATTTGAAAAAGAAGATTATCTTTTTATGTAAAAATTATAAAAACCATAATGTCATATGATGGTAGAAATTACCATATGAAGTAATCTACATGCAGTAATGACTTGATCAATGATAATACGTACCAGGTTCATAATTGCAAACTGTAACCTGGGGCATATTTCTTCTAACTTATTTTCACTTGTCTCTGGGCCAAGCATTGTTCGTATATATCAAATTATACAGTCATATGACACTAAACACCTCAAATTGGCAATTTATTGCAGAAAATTCTCCAGTTGTGCAAAAACAGAGTTATGCTTTTCGATAATAAGACAGCAAATGAGATTAAGCGAGCTGCACAGGTGAAGCAGCTGCTCTGCCTTGTAGATTCCGTTGTAGCGAGTAATGGTGGACAACCTTTTTCAGATGAGATTTTTGTTGAACTTAAGGTGAGGATGTTCCTTACATCATATGAAAAATCCGTTGATGTTATATCAGATATTTATTTCACTAATGAATGTTAACACAACGATTTGTTGACAGGAGGGAGCTTTAAGGATGCATGATAGGGAGAAAGAGGTTGAAGCTATGAAGGGTTATTCAGAAAACGGATATCTGAGTTGAAGGAAGAGATCTATAAATCATATGATGATCAACTTGCACGAATAACAGAGATGGTACTCTTCTTAACTAAATGCTTCCAGTGACATCTAATTGCTTTATTCTTGGAGAACTTATACCTTTCTAATGGAGATTTACAAGCTAGTAACCATTTGACAGTTTTGAGGCACAGTTTATGGATGTGACTAAGGAGATTGTGATGGGAAGTGGGGAAGTGTCACACAAACTTTACTTTTACTTATGGGGTTGCATAGCATTCAAAACTTAACAGAAATCTGGCTCATTATGGATTTTAGGAACTATGTGAGGCGATTGGTAGAATGATTGAATTTTAAATTTTACTACAGAGGTGGGTTTTCGTATTCTGCTGAGTTTGAGAAGTGGGATTGGGTGTGTTTGGGCGACATTGGCTAGGTTAAAGGCTAGTTATGGTAGGTTAAAGGACTTGTGTAATTTGATGTGTGAGGGTTAGGTGTTAATATGGTTGATTAACTTGGTTAGGGGATTATTATGTCAGTTACCTTTCCCAGAAAAAGTGAGTTGGTTAAGGAAGCTTGGTCATTTCTGTTTGGCAAAGCTAAATACAGTTTCCTTACATAGAAAATGTTTATCTTGATGACTTGCCTATATTAAGGGCTGAGATATCTTCTTTCTTAGCATATATTAATTGAAAAGGCTGTATTCTTTTTTTGTTCTATAAGATTTTTTTGTTCTATAAGATTTTTTTGTTCTTTCGAGTAAGACAACTTTTATAATTGAATAGGCTTAGAACTTACGTGCATGTATCTGTGTATATACATAGTCACATATGTATGTGTATGTATGTATGTTTTGTACTTTGCCTCTCATATGCAAAAAGTCACATGTGAAGAATGGCTTAATGCAATTGTACATATGGGGCCTTGGAAGGTAGATCATGCATCATTGCAACTCACTGTGCTCCCAATACCTGCTTCTCCAAATTAGTTGACTAGTTCTATCATTTATTTCTATACAGAAGTATGCCAGAGAGCTTTTAAAATGGCAAATGATGGTCTGTTATGCCATCTTTTAAATCATTGATTCTGCCAAATAGAAAAGAAAGAAAGAAATGGAAAGTATCATACATTATTTCCACGTATGTAATAAAATGGCCTTAAGATCGTCTTTTATATTTGTGTAATTTTCTATATTGCCACTGTTCTAGCAAATACACTGCGATGTCAATCATATGCCTGCCCATAGCATGGTTGATCTTTGTACTTTAGAAGCAGTTGAACTCTTTCTGAAGTAGCTCGGAACCAGAGTATGTCTTGGAATGCTTTTGCATGGTCAAGGGTAATTTGCAGCTTGGGCATTCTATTTCTTTACATGTAATTCAGTTTTGATTGTAGGATGCAGCTTTCATGTGATATAATTGAACTGGTCTGATTTGATGTGTTACCGTCTCATCTCTTATCTGGTGATATCTTCATGTGAGCTTGAACTCCCATATCTATCTCTGTAGGTGGAGCAGAAGTTAAAACAAACAATTGATAGACTTGAGAAACAGTTGGCTAAAGAACAAGCTGCACGACTAGAAGCAGAGAAGCTATCACAAGAAGCCAGAATGAGATCAGATGATGAGATTCGTGAGCTTAGGGAGAGTCTGGAGAGAGCTCGAAAGGAGAATGAGGAATTCCGAAAGCGTGCTGAAACTATGAAGTGTGCCATCCTGTGATGTCATTTTATTGGACAATTAGTTAGATGGTTGTTTATAAGGTCATACTTTTAGGTTTTACTATTTTTATTTGGTTGGGCTTTATATGGAACAGTAAGTTTGTGGCCGTACTATCTGTTCTTACTTTATCAAGCATGCTGGAATACAGTTAACTGGCTATATAGCAATGTAAATGCTGTTAAGATGCACTCTGCATTTGCTTTACCGGCTACAATGGTAGTTTATTATTAGTAGTTTTGCTCCATTCATGGTTGGATAAGGCATATGGTGTATAGAGTGATTCTTTGTACACCATATGCGGTATAAAAAAATTGCACCGTCCCATCTGTATATGGTCTTATTCAGAGATTGCTTTAAGATGTGGGAGGTATACTAATTGTTTAGTCCCTGATTGCTTGTTTTGTTGATTCTTTTTTTCGCCATGGAAGTGTTGCTCTTGTTTGTACTTATATAAACAAATTTAGATCAAACCCTGCAGGCAACATCTAGATCTGCCCATTTTGTGAGGGCAACCTCCCTTTACTGTTTGGAAACTTAACCCAATCTGTGATCTTTCTGCCTGAAAATTGCCCATATCTTTTTTTTAAAAAAAGAAAGAAAAGGCAAAGAAAGAGAAAAAGGAGGTGACTTCTCGCCGGCAGATGATTATGGCAACATATTTGGATGGTGTTTGCTTGCTTGGGTGCGCTGGAGCTTTATGTGCATTGAGAAGTAGCGGCCATCGTTTTGTTCTCTAGTTTCTTCCCAATGAATTTGGGGAATCTCGAAAAATCTCTTTTTGATTTTTATCAGTGGGTCAATAAATTGCAGGAAAGGTGTCTTTTTGATTATGTTCAGTGGTAATGCATCTAACATTTTCTTGATGTTCACAAGCTCTAAACCCTAAACCCATATCTTTAACCTTTCAAATCCTAGTGAAGGCAGGATTCGAATCGAAGCTTGTGGTGTAGTCAAAAAGAAACTTGGATACTGACTCTCTATGCTTATGGCTTCCAACTATTGACGGCGAGCTAATTAGAAGAGAATCTTATCTCCTTACTGCAACTTATACCGTAACTAAGATGCCTCATGCATGTGAAACTTTCTTAGATTTTCAAGGTGCCTTGCATCAATTACTTTGCTTAATTAAATGGCACAATTCACAGTAATAATTGAAAGGGAGCAATGGCAATACACTGCACCAGCAGAGTGGCTTTAAATTATTTTCTTATCTGAGGCAATTAGAATACAACATATCGAGTAATTTTTTGAGTTTACAGTTTTGGGTTGCTACTTCATTTTTGTTTTCAAAACATTATTTTCCTTTCGAACATAAACAATGATCTTTGCTGGGCACAAAACAACAGCTATTACAGAATGCTTCATGAGATCCATTATTAAATTATCACTGATTACTACGTAAGAAACAACATCATTATTTAAGCACATCACTATTTGTAAAATAAAATAGAAGTCCTTCCGGCTAACATCAACTTATAACTTGCAATATTGCAAAACCCACAGCAAAATCCACCCATACCAATCAAGAGAACGTCCATGTAGATATCTGGTATAGAAAGGGTTGGTTTTCAGCCCGATAATTAAAATTTCATATTCATATTCGCTTGTATCCATCTCGAATTAGATTGGGTGATGTCAAATAATGATATGAGTCAAATTAAGGCAGATAGATAAAATGAATTGCATCAAATTAGATAAAAATTTATCATAAAATATTATAAATAATTATAATTTTTAAAAAAATTTAGATCAAATTATTTCATAATTCATATCGATTTAGGATGGAATATATATTTATTTATAGCCAATATCCACTATAAATTTTGGTTGGATTAATAAAATTCATCTTATTCGGACTATAATTACCATCCCTAATTTTTTTATCGCCTGTACTGCAGTACAGATGTCCCACCCTGTGCTGCAGCATTGAGCCACCGCTTCCCTTCCAATGGTCCTCTAAGACCGACACGAACAGCCGTTCGATCCCATCACAACGGTCTATGTCCACCGACGCACCCGCCGGAAATTATCCACCGCTCGTAGCCGGCATCGGAGGGCATTCTAGTGAATGAAAATCCCGAGGGTTTTCCTGTAATTTTGGATATCACAGTGTAATTTATATACCACTCCACTGCCCGAAGAACTGTCTCGTTTCTCCGCCTTCCCTCGATCGCTCCTCTTGGCTCTCGCTCCCCCTCTCTCTCTTCGAAATCTAGGGTTTTTGGCATCGCTCGTTGGCCCGGAGACGATCGAAGTAAGTTTTTTATTCTTCTATTACAGGTTCTGATTTGCTTCATAATCGATACAGTATTGACGGCTCGTTTTCCCGTCTCATTTTGGTGTAATGTGCTTCCCTATCTATTCGATTTCTCCCCTAGGGTTCTTTTTTAATGAGTTCTGGAGTTAATGTCTTAGTTTAGATTCTATCATTAAAATCTTTTTGTGTTCAATGTCGCATCCTTTTCTGTGGTTTTTTTTGTTTAGTTTTCTCCGCGAAATAATTCTAGGTCTGCTCAACTGTTGGTTTATTTAAGGTTTTTTCTTGTCTTTCGAAGCGTTTAGATCAGATGGAAACAGAACTTCAACTTGTAGTGGTCGCCAGAACATGGTTCATTCGTTGGAGAACTAGCTGTAATTTTGATTTCTAAAGTTGGCCGGTGTAATAACAAACTGATGCCTTCTTAACATGTGGCCTGCAAAAGCATGGTACTTCCTTTGATGTCGATTTGTAAACATTCTTTTTTTTTTTGGGTAAAGCTTTATTTCCTGGTTTTTACTCTATTAATCGATCGATCTTGTTCATGGGAATTGTTCGATACTTTCTGTAAAGCTGAAATTTGGTTCGCATGGTATCATTTTTTTAATGATTACCGTATTAAATTGAACTGATTTATAGCATTAATACAACGTTAAATATGTTAGTTTGTGATTGCAGTGCTGGTGTTCTTTTAGCTATATATTATGGAAGTGAGATGTGGATGAAAAGAATTAAGACCACTTATCGACATGGTTGTACAAGTTAAATTGATTTTTTCTGTGATACTTCATGCAATGATTGATCCTATTTGTACTTAGCTCCCATTAGCTTTCTTTCATGCTCCATGGGAATTTTCTACACCTTTGCCCTCTTACAGCTGATATATGCACCACTTTTCTTCTTCTTCTTCTTCTTTTCAATTAAATTTTAATTTAAAAATGTGTGGACAATTTGGTCCTAATAATTTGCAGTTTTGCACTGTCCATTACTGCAGGCATAGTACAGATCTCAAATCAGCTCCCTGAGTTGGAAAGAAGATTAGCGCAAGATGGCAAATATGAATATAACCTACATTTTAGAAAAGGTATTCATTTTCTTAAAGTGGTAATAATGATATTCTACAATACATTATCTACCTCTGCTCTGTTTTGATACTGGCTCCTTTGACGGGTTTCTGTCAGATGACAGGCAAGGATAAAGATTACAGATATATGGCAACCTCAGATTTACTTAATGAGTTGAACAGGGAAGCGTTTAAAGCTGATACTGATCTGGAAGTGAAATTGTCAAATATTGTCCTTCAACAGCTTGAAGATGGAGCTGGGGATGTTTCTGGTTTAGCTATGAAATGGTTTGCACTTGTTTCTTAGCCATGTGATACTGTTGATGCTTTATATGTTAGAACTTTTTTTTTTGTTGTGGGGGGGGGGGGGGTCGTTGAAGGTCTAGAAACTGCCATGTGTGCACAAGTGTATCCACGTGTGCTTGTGCATGCATGCATGCCTGCATGTGTGCAAATGAGGCAAGACATCTGGTTTTGGATTTCAGTTCAGGAGTGTAGGGACAGGACATGTGACATTTTCATGTCCAAAGATCCAGGCATTGTATTGAACATATTGTTGGTCGGACTTGCAGACTAAATTGGAAACAGGTCACTTATTTCCTAAATTTTATTTAGTGAATATCCTTTATATTGAATTCTTAATGGTGCAAAGTCCCGACCTAGGTAGTCCTCAGCTTACCATACTCTAATCTTCAGGAGGGGAACTGGCCCACCTCCAACACCCCCTCCAAGAAAAAACCCCACTGCCACACGGTTTGATGAGTACTGCAGATTTGTTAGTACATACCCTTGTAATTTGTTTGTCAACACAGTACTTCTCTTATTCCCTTTTTCTTGAAGTAATGGTTGATGTCTACTGATTCAGGTATCCTGTCTTGGGAACTCTCAAATTCATGAGAATGCATTAGCAACTGTTAATTATTTCTTGCTACCTTGAGCTAGCTCTTGTCATAATTCTTCCTTAAAGTATAACAAAATGAATCTTGTTGGACTCAAATTGGAGGTTTGGAAGTAGTTGTTGTATCTTAAGCATTATTAGGTAATGCACCTTTTCAAACTTTAGAGTTTAGACAGTATCTTAGTCGTGCTAGATGGGTCTTTGCTATCAGAATGGCTTTCTATATGTTCTCACACTTTACATCTGCCTCAATGATTTATTTATTTTATTTTATGTGGATCAGGTGACAGTTTGTTCATGCAGTATATCTGGACATCTTTCCCTGATTTCCGGTTATACACCATAGTATCATTGAATGCACCCTATATATTTACCTTTTGTTTGTTTTGCTTTGTTTTGCTTTCTTGTAGCCTCGCTCCACTTGTTAAGAAGGTCAGCGAGGAGAGAATATTGGACATGACAAATAAGCTCGCTGATAAATTGTTAAACGGAAAGGATCAGCATCGTGATACTGCTAGTATAGCTCTGAAGACAATAGTTTCAGAAGTTACTACAACATCTCTT
>KE504677.1:652606-663382 GCA_000441515.1 Elaeis oleifera | reverse complement strand
GTTTATGTTAGTTTCAGCTGTAACCATGAAAACTGGCTGAACCCACTGAAACTGCTGAAATGAAGGCAGTTTTGGATTGGTCATGGGCTGTAATTAATCCATCTCAGTTTTGGCCAAAAATTGAAACCATTTTGCGGATGTGAAATTCACTGGTATTTGATGAGAATGCCCCTTTTTACCGAGAAGGTTATTTGACATCGGTGAAGCTCTGAGACGTCATCCAAGATTTGGTCTGTTCATCTTTTCTTACCAATGGATGATGACTTGAACATTAATTTGGCCAGTTCTATATGTTTTAACAGACCAGTTTGTTCCTATCTTTAAGATTGGGAGATCATTTTCTCACTACTAAATTATCTTGACCTTACACCCCCATTCTCTCTCTCTCTCTCTCTCTGTGTGTGTGTGTGTTTCTCTCTGTCTGTCTGTCACTGTCTCTGCTGCAATTGTCATCTTAAATTGGGCAAGATTTCAGGATGTTCCACTGGTACACTACCTGTTGCCTTCTTTTGTTGAGATTCTTCATGCATATTGAGTTCAAAATAGATCTTTATGGATCTTACATGTTTGTTTTGCCTGATCTCATATATTTTCCTCTCCGCTTCTTTAATCTGTTGAATTTGTATGCTCTTACCTCTTAGTGGTTGTGAATTGAATCTCTTGAAGCCTTTATTGAGAGCCTGAGGGCAATGTTCTTCGGCACTGTTCTAGCTTTTGATGAATTTGTATTCTCTTTCCTTTTTAGTGGTCGTATTGGTTGTCAATTGAATCTTTTGAAGCCTATCTTGAGAGCTTGAGGCCAAAATCATTCATTTCTGTCGTAGCTTTTGATATGTTTTAATCGATTCTGTGTTGTTGTTTTGGTATTTGTAGCCATCAGTATCATTAGGCCCCCCTCATCCCTGCCCAATCCTCCCCTACCCTTCTCTTCTCTCTCTCTCTCTCTCTGACACACACACATGCAGCACATGCACGCACATGCAAGATGAAGCCTTTTCTTGCTGTATGCAACCATCCTTGGACAGTTATCTTGTTGGTTACACCTTCATATTTGGACTGGTGCTAAGTTGTTCAAGGGGTTTATTTGTAAATCCTGATATTAGTGGATCCAAGGAATAGGGGTCTCAGCTCTTGCTTTTTTTGCTTAACAGTTGTCACTGGATCCAGGGAAATTAACCCAGCAATTTAAAATTGCAAGATCAATTTTGATCGAGTATTGCGACCTTTTTATGGATTCCATCTCATTAAGGGATGCTGGACTATAGAGATAACAAATTTTTTGTCATACTTAATTCTATCGCCTGTTTAGCCTTATGTGAAAACCAAATAAAGGAAGAACAAATTGAACCTTTTAGAAGGATGCATTAATGAAACTCAATCAGAATCAGCCAGCGTTTGATCTGTTGAGTTTCTAACCTGAATGCATATGGCTTACCTTTTCAGTAAGATGGTGCAATTCGCGATTGTTTGATTAGTCTCTGTTAAAAAATGTCTCTTGTTCCTAAAATCCCTCTTTTTAAAGCTTTGTCATGGTAATCTAGGTGTTACCTTAGTTTTTAGTGTACTTGAAACTTGAAACAGACTCCAACCACTTTGTGATGAGAGGAGAACCTCTTTGGGAGGAATTAACAGCATGAGGACCCCCTTAAGTGCAGCAGTTGCTTTATCTTCCATTGCCTTCTTATGAGATACGACACATGGGGAATTCAGTATGCATTTTATAATCAATTCATGAGACAACCGGTGAAATTATTTTATGTAGATTCACTGCTAAAATTGGCTTCAAAGCATGTGCATTCAAGAACACATGCCTCACGGTAGCAAATTATGTTTCCATGTGCAAGCTACAAATTGCATTGCCTTTGCAAACCACATAGTCGAGTCTGTGATTAATTTTTCAAACTGGTTGACTGATGTTCTGAATCTTTTTGTTAGTTACAGTCTAAGTGCGTTAGGTCACAGCATGTATTGTCTCTTAACTTTTAACTTTCAATTACTCAGCTTGCCGTGTTCATATAATCCAGTTTTTTTTATTCCCTTGTATTTATTTCTTCAGTGGAGGTGACTGTAGCTTGAAGTTCAAGAAGCTGATGGACAACATAATGAAGTCTGCTCCACTAGCTGATAAGTATAATTCCGTGCGGAGTGAGTAATAGTGGAAGGTCTCATGCCTTCAACAAAATACCAATGGAGTACATACTACATGCTTCGAGAAAGCATGTTGGAACTGCAGGGAAGTTATGTTCCCTTTGACCATATAGAGATCTTTCGCGTCAAGCATGAAGTCAAATTTGGCCTTCATGAAGATTATAGGCGTGCTTGATTGGTAGAGTGTATTGCAGCTATAAATTTTGTAAATGAGCTGTTATCATCATTCTTGGACTTTTTATTTTTAAACAATTACTGGAGTCTCTGCTGCCTTTTTGAGTGATTGGAAATTGAGTGTGGTTCTCACAGGAGGAGGGTTGTTTCAAATTGGTTTTGTTCTCTGTTTTGGTAGAACCGATCTTCATATACTTGACAGCATAAACTGTGTCGTGGTATCATGCTCTATTCTCTGCCTTTTCTTTTCTTTTTTTTTGTTTTTCCCGTTTGAGACATTAGAAGGAGCCATTGGGACTTTTTGGACTCCATAAATCACCACATTAGAAATTTCTTTGGACTAGTCTTAATAAAAGTCAAGGCATTATTACCCTTGCCTGATCGTGGCTCATGTTCTCCAAGAAATTGTAGAGACAATTTGCAGGAAATTCATCTGGTGGAAATCCTGAGATGGTTCAGATGTGCATGTCTGTTGCAGAAGAAATGCTTTGATGAAGGTTGGATGGGTTGTTGGCCATAAGAAGGCTGGGCTCGATTCACTAAACCTTCTTTAGCTAGAGGGCTAATTAGCTCATTTTGTACAATGGTAGCATGTATCCTGTGAGGTTTCCTCGTTTCCTCGTGATTCTGTGCATGCCTGTTCAACGCAGGGTATGCTCATCAGTCTTTTTATCTCAAATACTAGATCCATCAAAATGTTGAGAAATTGCTGGCACGTTTATCTTCCATAATGATTAAATCCTACACTAATGTCCGCTCATGCTTTGCATGTAATCTAAACCTTTCCCTCGTTGCAGATTATGGGCAGTGTGAGACCAGTAAATTGAAGCATTTCCTTCTTCAAACAACGACGCGAGTTAGGGCAACCGAAGAAACTTCAATCTCAAGTATAACTTATCTATGAACATTAATGAACATGCACAAGATTGGCACTCAAAATGCATTTTATTGTGATATTTTGAAACCACCTGCGTGAAAGATTAAGAATGTTGCTATTTCATACAGCAACACGTCTTGGCAAAACATTAGAATGTCAGATCAACTAAGCACTTTGATTGGATAAATTTTTCTTTCCTCCAAGATCCTAAAGCTGAAAGGATCAACGGTAAGTTTTTTTTTTTCCTTTTTCCTTTTTCTACCAACTGCTAGTGATACTGGAATGCAAGGAATGAGACTGGAGAAGGTAACACGAGAACAATTTCGATAGGTGCCCACTCCCTCATTAGAATCTACCATGAAAGAAATGAGCAAGAACAAGCACTCCTTGAGATGGAATTGGATTTAACTCAAAATAGGGTGCTCTTCATTGCATAGGTGGGTCATAACTCATATATCGAGGAAACATAAGTAGTCTTCCAAAAATTCCAAGACCTAGACATCCCGAGTTCTCGATGTACACATCTACAATAGTGATAGAACCAACCATCCATTAAAGTACATTAATTAATGATGAGAAAATAAATAAGAATAGATTTCTCTTATAGACTTCCTTTTGATCCTAGTCCATAGACACTCCTGTGTCAATTTCAGCTCCTTGAATTGGTAACATTGAAGAGAAAAGGTAACTTCAGGGCTTAGGAACAAATAAATCATGGGGTCCATTGGCTTCAATGACATTTTTGTTTGACAAGCATATAGAAATTATAATGGCAAGCAAAGTCTATCCTCCTTGATGACAGGGTCAATGGTCACTACTAGGACATGTATGGGACATGTCTGGAATGGAAAGTGACCAGACAAAGGCATTGGAGCTTTGCTCCCATCCACCCTCCTGTTCTGTAGTGCAGGTTTCCTTCACCTCCCATGATGCATCAAATCACAGTACATGGACTGGTTCTATGTGGACCCCCCTTCTGTTTAACTACCTCAAATAGTTCTACCACATCTATCACTGAACTTCCTTTTTGAGAGGAATACATCTCTTGATATCTCATATAAGAGTAGTGTGTGACGAGGACAACAACAGATTGGGGAAGACAGGAGAACTTAGTACACATCTTGATGATGGAATTTGACCTAACTCCTTTATAACTCTCTCTGAGACTTTCTTCAAACCATGGAAGTACATTCTTTTTTATATGAAATGTGGAGGAAGTGAGAAATTTTCCCCAGAATTTATTAAGGAAAAGATTAAAAGGGCATGTTAGCCCACCAATGCACCTAGTTCGTATAAAGCTAACATGATACATTTCATGCTTTCCTTTTTCAAACTTTCTGTAGCTTAACATAAGATCATGATAGAAATGAGAAAACAATATCATTGAAGTGGTGAAGCTAGCCCTTTTAACACAGTATATTGTCTGCCTCTACATGCTTTGAGGAACTGAAGCTGAGGTGGTCCTTTTCACCATAGGAACCATGTACTACAGCGGTTGATAGAGATGGGTTGGAAGGGTACCATCTAGACCAGTAAAGGTAGTTGAAAAAATTAAGGAGGCTGAGGGCTGCCAGGAGCCAATAGAAGTAGTCCAGCCTATCCTTATTGAGGTCATTGTCACTGAGCCAGCCACTCTTTGATGAGCTCGAGGTGACCATGTTCACCAATGAGACTAAAAGGGAGCTCAAGAAGAACCCAAATGAGTAGGAGCAATAGGTCATGGCTGTCAAGAAGGACTGCATCCCATACAATGACTGCTTGTAGAAGAACTCAATGAGGCCCACAGCTGTGAACATCTCTGAGACTCCAAAGATGAGGAACTGTGGGGCTATCCAAAAGATGGACAAAAGCTTATTTGAACCAATAGCCACCTCCCTTCTCTTCTTCTCCACCAACGCTGCTACAACCATCGAGAAGGTCACAGTGCAGAGGCCGATGCCGATGCGCTGGAGAGGAGTGATCCCGGATTCCTTTCCGGTGAGCCTTCGAGCAAGGGGGACGAAGCACATGTCGTAGATGGGAACAAGAACGATGAGCATGATGTAAGGGATGGATTGGAGGGAAGCAGGAGGGATATGAAAGGATTTGGTGAGTTGGGTGTTCATAGTGCTTCCTTGTTGGACTGAGAAGGTCTGAAGTTGAGCTAATACTGTGTTGAAGATGATAGTACATGCGAAGATCGGAATCACCGAGAGGATTATCTTCACTTGCTCGACTTCAGTAACGGTGCATAGCTTCCATGGGCTCTCCTTCATGCCAGAACCATCTTGAATTTTGATGCAGGCCTTATCCAGAAACCTGCATTCATGTCAAAATCATTATAAGAATGAAGTTTACAGATCTTGTACGACCTTATCTGTATATATGGAGAGGTTAGCTATTCTTTCGTATCAACAACTAATCTCTAGGTAATAATGGAGCAATTTTACTATTGCGCTCAGGCTCCTCCTCTAAGTTTATGGATCTAAAAGGATGGCCTACTGCACGAGGCTCCTATCATTATAGGATTCGAGAGAGTCATATTTATGCAGCCTTACCTTACATGCAAAAAGACTAGCTGTTCCATGTTTGGAACCTGCAATATCTACAAGTTATCATGGAATAATCTTACTATTTCACCAAAGCTCACTCTCTAAGTTTGCATATCTTATAATTAAAAAAATAGCCACATATATATATATAAGATGTATCATATGTATCTAAAGAGAGAGAATTTTAGAACTTATCTGCATGGGCGGTAGAGTTTAAACTTCAGATGATTAATGCAGTCGAACCTATGACATCTAAACTTCCTTATGTTCAGTAGTCGATATTTGTAAGTTTAAATATTCTAAGGGACACCTTTTAATCCCTGTTAGTGTGGCACTGCAAGGGCTACAATTTTTTATACAAGTGCAAACCTGAATTTGTCTGTGCGTCGGAGTCCACTGACTATGAGGTGGCCAGGTGCATTGTTTCGGTGCTGGTGAAGCATTTCAGAGCTAGATGGACAAACCTGCTTTCTTTTAGCAATTGCAGCTACAAAGACCTGCAAAATTTATAATTCTGAAGCATATCAGATACCATAGATATCGAATCTGAGAGCAAGAAACTGCATAAGTTTGCATTTTTATTATTATTTTGGATAATGTTGATAGAAAAATTTTGTCTTTGAGAAGTCTTAAATCTTATCCATGCGATATACACCTTCTTTTTTTCTTATTCATTTAATTATTCTTTATGCAAATACACCATCAGCAGAAATATAAGCCACAGAAATAAAATTGTAGTTGTTTAATACTCATAAGACGGGAAAAAAATCATAATCAAAGTTAATCTTTATCAACATAATATAATCCTATAAACCGACCTTCATTTCATTAAGACCAAAACAGACCTCTGTGGTCATCAACAAGCTAAACATTTCCACAGTTAGTAAAAATATATACATTAAGAACTTCCATATATGTACACATCTGAGGACTCCCAAGAAATATGTTGCTCTTGACTTTGGACTGTCTAACCATTAAAAAATATCAATTGGTACAAATACCACCTATAATTGAATATAATATTCTTACAAGCGATAGGAATTTGTTCGTAATAGGTTAAATTAATCTATATGTTACAATCAATCACAACTAACCCAAACATATAATTATTTTCTCCTTAATTTACATTAAAATTAAAAGCTGAAAAGAGCCAAGAAGGCAGAATAAGAAATTAAAGAGATACTAATTTATTCGTTAGTTCCTGGATTTCTTTGTAAATAGAAGAAGAATATTTCTCTATTAGTTTCATGGAGATAAACAGACAACCAGTTTGACTGAACACAGTATCGCCAAAAGGATATTCAATCAAAGAATAATTGCAATCATAATAAGAACCTAACTCTCAAAGAGTACACCTCATGGAGAATTGCTGACCTAATGCCCAAGAAACAATTAAGTACTATCGTAATAGCCCACTTAGTAGTGTAATCATATTATGTTCCACACTTAGCACCGCAACTTTTTCATAAGAAATCAATCAGGGTCATCCAATTGCTTTCACATCATCTTGGATGATCTAAAAAGAAGAAGATATTGATCAAAAGTGCCTGCTAAAATTGCTAATTATTGAAGCTTTAGGTACCCTGCAATGTAACAACTTATAACAAGCCCTGCCCACTACCTTCTGAAGCCTCTTAACTGAAGAGCAAGGAAAGATATGGTATTGAAGCTTACTCTCGCAACTGGGGTAAAGATGCTGGCCTGAGGTGGCTTGTTCCTATAGAAGATTAGACCAGATACCAAGCTGATAAGGCCCATTGCCATGGCAGCCGCCGACAAACCGAACCAACATCCATCCCAGACCGTGTCTGCACCCAAACGAGCAAGCTGAGAGCGATGAGCTCGCCGACACAGAAGCTGAAGTAGGCTGTGTTGAAGTAAGTAGAGAGCTTCTTCGATTGTTTCAGATCATCTTTCCTGAACTGATCAGCACCATGGGCAATCATGTTAGGCTTCATGCACCCACTCCCTAAGGCCACTAAGTAGAGAGCAATAAAGAATATAGTGGCCTTGAAGCCTTTGGCCTCCACGCAATGCTCTTCTTTAGCCATCATGTTGCATTGAGGTGGCCTCAGTTGGGGGAGATGCGCTTGGACTGCTAGTAGGATGAATCCCTGGAAAAAACCAATACAAACGCCTACCATGTTAGCAAAAGATAGCTTCTTTACCCTTCGTCACCTCACATTTTCTTTCTCCCTTCTTGATATATGATGCATCAAATTCATACTCTGAAAAGGATTTGTCTATCGAAAAAATTTAAATTAAATCAACACCAACAAACATACAGAGGCACTTATGGTTATGGGATAACAATTCTTCCAATTTGATTGGATGGAACAGTGTTGTTTTTTGAGAAGATGGAATAGTGCTTGTTAGGAACTGTATTGTTTTACCATGATCTTTTCTTAGGAGTTTTGAAAGCTCACAATCTCCTTTGATGATTTTATCCTTCATTTTTTTTGCCTTCCTCGAATGACTAGTAAAAGACTAAGAAAAGTTCATTATATTTGTTTGCTCCATAACAGTCTGCAGTTTCTTCTTCATTAATAATGACATAGGCCTGCTGCAATTCGATGTTTTAGTGTAATTCATAGAAAAGAACACAAGACTTACTGAGAGCTCCACAAATCCAAAAATCAACATAGTCCAGAAGCTCCCCAGATAAGAATCTGAAAGGAATCCCCCAAGCAGAGACAAGAGAAAGATAGTCCCGACGAAGTTGGTCACTATGTTTGCAGATTTTGACAGCGAAAAGTGCATCTCATTGAACACATATGTTATAAGGTTGTTCCCCACAGCAGCAATTGCCATGATTTCAAATGCTTGAATGCCTGGAAAGCAAAAGCAGCAACAAGCTTGACGATTTAATATATGTAACATATCATTTTTCATTCCAAATACATTAAATTAAAATAAATGGACAACTTGTTAAGTGGTTCTCAAATAACCCATAAAATAACAAATGGACACTCAAATAACCCAACAAATAAATGAATAGAAAAATAATACGCATACAATCACTCAATACACTTGGAAAAGCTGAACAACCTTTTTGTTACTCATGGAAATTGGCACCTTAAGGTCCTTTTCTTATGTTAAATACTTCAAGAGTCTTCAGCTAAAAATAGACATGAGAATACCAACCAAAATTCAGAGTGTGTATGTGTATGTGTTTGTTGGGGGAGGGGAGGGAAGAGAGAGAGAGAGGGAGGGACCTAGAACAAAGACAGCAGCTCTCATGCCTCCATGCTTGTTGGGCTTGCAGGATCTGCCTCTCCAATCAACAGAGAACTCAGCGACCACTGACTCCCCTTGGAAATTCTGTCTTGTCTCAACATCCATCTCTTTTCCTTGCACACACACACACACTCCTGGTCTATTTGTCTTGCGAGGGGAGAATCTCTTGGAGAGAACTTGGATAGATCCAAGGCAAGTTGATGCAGTTATTTATAATGCTCAGCTGAGAGAGAGAGAGAGGGTGGGGCGGTGAGGAGTCGTCATGGGTTGTTGTGGTGTGCTTTACCCATGGTGAAAGAATGATGGTGTGAAACAGTCAATTGCTGGTGCAAGTCTCTATTGGAGGGTCAGAGTTCGTCGTGCTTTAGGGGAGCAAAGTGGGAGGACAGCGGAAAACTTGTCTCCCACATAGAAATCTTCGAATTGGACTGCTTACTAAATCCATTACTCACCCACATCAATTTAACAACCTTCGTTTTTTCTTATTAATTCTGAAGATGATCAAAAAAAAGATAAAAAACTAGCACTTACGGTGGTGATGCAAGTGGTTTGGGAGGCAGAAAGTTGGCCTTTTCATGGACCCAATATAATATGCTCATATATTAAACAACTAAGTTTATCATGCACACATATCTACAAGCAGAGGTAATTAATAGCATGCCCATTAATTAATTTTTCAAAAAAAGTGCACAGACAAATAAATTATTTCTCTCTATATGAGAATCATATCAAGAACTGATGGTGTGCATGTATCTCATGTGATGGCAACCAAGAAAGTATTTCATATCGAACAAGAATCTACGTTGCAAATAATTAATCCAAACAGCTATACAGGTTGGATTAATTAGTTTATGTTTAATTATATCTTCTTTTTTATATGTCTTTTTGACAAAAGAGGTTGTGGTGCCTAACCCATGCATTCATTGAAGATATGAAATAAGTTAAACTATAGTTATATATAAACAAATCTACAGGGGAGAACGGATTATGTGAAGAAGGTAAAGGAATGGGGGACCGTGTGACAATAGAAATTGAATGTTAAGCACCGTTGGTGCAAAAATCTGTCGGCGTCGGAGAAGCTGGAGTTGAGGGTACCGCGATCGCCGTCGGGACCTGCAAAAGGAAGTTTAAACCGGAGTTGGGTTGCTCCGGCAAGACCTTCCGACGCTCAAGTTAATTCTCTGCCTCAACAAGAATGGAGTGCTCGAACGAAAATTTTAGCAGAGTTTTGAGATAGAGACTAGAGCTTAGAAAATAACGTATCTGGGGGTCCCTATTTATAGGGAGAGAGCGTAACAAACTGATAGCGACGCCTGCAACCGTCTGGTGGTGGGCCGTTCAGGGCCATAAGTGGTTTGTTACAGAGAGTAGTGGGATGGAGTCGTGGCTATCGCCGTGGTCTGCCACGTGGAGTCTGTTGTGGAGAGTGGAGTGGTGTCCGTTATCGTGACTTGCCAGAGCATGATGGAGCCGCATGGGGTCCGTCACAGGAAATGGGCAGAGTCGTGGCCATTACTGTGACCTGTCAGGGAGTCTGAGCCAGTCGGTTGAAGCTCGGTGGGGGTGTCTGGAGGAGCGGAATAGCTCTCTGTCTGAGAGGAGCTCGGATGTCTAAGAGGAGCTTGGATGTTTTTGAAGTTGCTGACGAAACCGCTGTCGACAGGTGCCTTAGGTGTTGGCACGGCAGGTCGAGATCATTTTGTCGTAGAAGCTCGGGCAGGGACTTTCAGTTGGCGGAGTCCGGCTGGGATTGGCCTGACGCAGAACTTATTGGAGAGCTGTCTACCGGGGAGGTCCGATTCCATGAGG
>KE504677.1:616277-652586 GCA_000441515.1 Elaeis oleifera | reverse complement strand
GTTTGGATGAATTGGACCGGCTCCCGTAGGAGTCCGGACGGAGTCCAGGAGGCGGTCGACCGCCGTAGAGATTTGGTGTTGGGGAAGTTCGACCACTGTCGAAGTTCTGAAAGAAGTTCGGATTGAAGTCGATCGTGGCTGGAAAGGATCTGAAAGGGGTCCGGAGAACGGTCGATCACTGTAGAAGGTCAGCCGGTAGTGGAGTCCGGAGAGCGCTTGGAGCAGTCTGACAGACGACTGAAAAAGCCCATCTTGGAGAAGCCCGGAGGGTGTGGTAGGAGTTCGTCCGTCGGAGGAGTCCGGTCGACACTTGTAGTGGACACCGTAGAAGCTCGTTTGTCAACGAGACCTGAGAACATTATAGAAGCTCGGCCGTCGGAGAAGTCCGGAGATGTGTCAACCAGGGTCGGAAGCCGGGAGAGCCACGGAAGGGTCACTCCAGATATGAACTTCGACTGGAGGTATTTTATACCCAACAAGCACCATAACTCTTTGTTCAAACGTTCATGACTGACATGCAGAAAAATAATGTACAACTTGCCAAGTCTGTGTTAAAAAATGTGCATTCTCGTCCCTCTAAAATGAGATAATTGCGCTATGTGAAGCTACTTTGGCTACTTCCTTCTATATATAACTCTCAGATTTGTCAGTATATGCATGAGTTTTATTGTCTATTGGCAACTTGCATATGTTGTGCCATTCTTATTACAACCACCATGTGTGTCTAAAGTTTTTCTTACTCAGAACAGGTTATAATATAAGAGAAATAAAATATTGCATAGCAAATTAATGGAGAAAAACAGCTGATGGAAGTTTTTAATGATTCCCTGCAGATAGATGGTTAAACACAGTCATTATTATAAAAATATATTTATTGCTCAGGAAATTAAGCACAGAATGCAAAGCAATTTTCATGGGTAACTTGAGCATGTCTTAGGTGTGTCCTAAAAGAGGACTACCTATTTCAAATACTGTACATCCGAAGCATAACAAAATTCATGTTTTTTAGTTAACTAATTGATTCTATATCCTTAAGCTAATAAGAAATGTTACATTAATGTATATTAGGGTCAATACTTTTACCTTAGAATGAAAAAGTAGAGGCACTTTTCTAAAAAATAAAAATAAATTCATTACAAAAAATCTAATTTCTCTTTTCCTGAAATCATCCGGTAACATAAGGCATAGACCAATTAGAAAGTATGAGTATGCGATGCTTTTTCTTTGCTTTAACCATATAAAGCATTTCTGACATCAAACTTGTTCTGTTTCATTTTAATTTGAGAGATGAAGCGACCATTAGTTTAATTAAAACTTAACCTTTGAAGTATGTGTTAGTACTAGTAATGCTAATAGTGGTGCCCTGCCCCTAATGCTTCTACTAACTATAGTATAACATCATATGTGCATCCACACTAATGGAGCCTTCTAAAGAGTAGAAGCTCTCAAATCCTGCCCAAAAGGAAAAGGTTCCAACTCTCCTAATGTCTCATGAGAAGGCATAAACATATCATATTTGTGCACTTGCTTAATTTATCGAATGCTGAAAACCATTTCAGGTATGAACCATGTTTTGCTTCATGTCAAGTTGAAAGATGTGAGTGACAAATCTAAGCTGTGCTAAATCAGTTGTAATGTATAAACTTCATCAACCCTGAAGCATTTAGTACTTATTGGTGCTGAACAACTACTGCTGCTATTGCTCCAACTAAATATATCACCCCTGGTTGTTGGCATGTCTTTGTTTGCCAATTACCACCCACTATTTAGTGGTCCTGTTTTACAATTACCACTTCTACCACTTTGCTATTGTTGCTGTTCCAGCTGCAATTGCACCATCTTTTAAGATACTTCACACACTTGGCATGCCATGGTTATCATACAACAATAATAAATCTCATGATGCATTAAAAAAAACTACATGTCGGTCATATATAAAGCTTGAAAGATGGGTCCCACAATAAAACATGGGCCTGTAGATGGGCCCAATGGGCCTTCCTTTACAAAGTCAAATTTGATTCACACAGGTCAGCAGTGGGCCTCTTCTTAGCTGGATGACTTGATTGCCCTGTCAATCATGGTCCATTGATCATGAATCATCTCCTTGATGATTTAAATTTGGACCACAACGTTTGTGTAGGGTCGGGATATTCGTGCACGAGTGGTGGGTCAAGTGGGCCCTATTCAGGTCCAGCCCATTCAAGTTGATAAGGAGTCCACACCAGCAACAGGTGTACGGTCACGATGTTGCGGTGTCAGCAATGGATTGGTATGGGCATAGATAATGAAACATCTGATCATATGATCTCATGTGGGGCCTCTGAGCCCATAATCCTCCCAACATGGTGAGTGCCTGTAAATTAAAGGCCTCCAATGCCCCACCACCACGCCTACGTGCTTCCTTAGGTCAAAAAGGCAAAACTCGGATGCCATATGATAAATGAATGGATATATGAACACATTCTTTTGATAAGTGTGCTCCCTTTATGTTTTATCTCTATCCAAAACTTACGCTAAGATAGAAGTGTAAAGTCTACATTTTGCCATTGTATGATCCATGGACTAGCCACGTTTAAGACCTAGAAAGAAGATTTTTTATTTTGCCTAAGGTGACTTGCATAATTGTGCAATTATAGTCACTCTAGGCATAGTAGAATAGGTTGAAAATTGACCATTGATGATGGAAAGCAAAGATATGAAATGAATATGAGGAAGGAGATCTGGTAATGGCAAATTATGTCACAAATGTCGTGAGAAATATTTTATGACAACGAGTTTTAATATTCTTCAATTTAAGGTTGAACGATAGAGATCTGATCTTTCATCACCAACCGCACTTGTGTGTTGCAGGATGGTTGATGATTGAGTGTCATTTGCAACATGCATGTGATGATAATGGGAGAATGGACCACTCTAGTTCCGAGAGAGGATTTCAACTCCATGACAATCCCTCGCATAAAGAGAACTTTGAATTGTATCCATAATAATGTTTTATAATTTGTAAATAAATATATGTCTTTTTATGATCCTAAACTGAGCGGAACAAATCAGGAAAAGGATTCATATAGCCAACTCCAACTAATTTGATGTTAAGATTTAGCCGAGCTGATATAAGGATATGAATTAGTCTTTGTATTTTAACATACCAAATAAAATATAAAGCAAAAATCTAGAATTAAGATAGTTGTCAATATAATTTGCTTTATGGATACTTGCACTGAGACTATCACAAAGAAGGCATGAGAATTTAAAGGAAATAATGAGATGATTTGCTGCAAACAGAAGGAGAATGAATTAGATTCACGTAGATCAGAGAAGGGATTATGTCTGTTTTGACGGCAGAAAATTGGCGAAAAGTGGACCATTTTACAGTAGATGGTATATACAGGATGAAGAAAACAGGAAAGGACTGATGAGAACTTAAAAATACTCTTTCGATTTCAGAGAAACAATTAACCAAGTAGAACCATAGAACATATAAAAGGGATGAGGCTTGTCTATGCTCATGTTTCTGATCATATTGAACTTCTTTTTTTTTTTTTTAATTAAAATTGTCCCCTTCTGTGCATTTGAGAAACTAATGCAGTTATTTTGGACAAAGGATGATGTCTCCTCTGCCTCTCTTAGGCATTTTAAAACCACAAACACACAAAATCATGTGCAAGTGTAATGATGTTTTGGCATAATTTTTGGCTGTTATAGTCACCAAAAGTGATCAAGGAGACTCTAGAATATTTTAATCCAAAGCCAAACTATAGTGTGGTTAGGCTTGAGCTTGGTTTTCTTAGTTGATGGGATAAAAATGGTGGGGCTTTCCCCTCCTTTATGTTGTGGTGTGCTAACAGCCACCATTAGCATAGCTTTCCAAGTCAACCCTAGCTTGAATCTTGTGACCTCATTTGGTTTACAAATCCGAATCGGCACATTCATCCCCACCACTTAATCCATATAAATAAAAAACAAAAAAAGGAAGAAAAGAAAGAAAAGTAAGCATTAGAGAAATAAAATCTGCTAACCAAGAACAATTTTCTATTATTAGAGCCAAATGAATTAAGTGCTCGGAGCAACCAAAAATAATCATCACATTATACCATTTACTTTTACTTCATATTTTTCTTTTCGCTCCGTAAGATCTAGATCTTGATAGCTTTCTTGATACCGCTCCATCTTTCTAGTGGGAAGTCTACCCCTCTCAACTCGTTCCATAATTCTCCAAGTCTTTGGACTTCTTTGATGCCAATCATGTTTTCAAAGAAGTTCATTTTCACGTGGATTGTTTGAGAGGTAGAGATTTTGATTGTGATATATCCTTTTGGCTATATATTGTGCACTCAGAGTTGACTCGTTTATTACAATCTGATTGTATGAGAATTTATTATTGATCATCTCCATAAGATCATTTTGAGAGTTCTTTGCCCCTTTTATCAAAAAAAATCCTTGGCTCATAATTTTCCACGAGGAGTGTTTGAGACTCACAATTAGTGGCAACCACTTCCACTAATGGGATTTTACAATTGGCTTCCACTTTATCATAGCATTGATTTGGATGAAATGTTGCTGATTAGGCAAGCACAAAAAACAAGAATAAACAAGTAATCTAATTAGATTGCCGAGACTTTGCAAGCAATTTTCGACATAAGGTCAAATACTTAGATCCACACTTCGGTGGACCCCATACATGTCGGTACATGTGACAGACCAACATCGATTGCAGATGTTGCTGCTAGATTTAGTTAAGACTTGTCAATCTCAATAGATTGGTCTTGATCTCCAAACGTGCCAACCATCCTTGTTTGAAGATCTTGACTCTTGAGAGGCTTTCGGCAACCGGTCAATTGTGTCCACGCCATCCTTTCTCCAAAGGGGCTTGACCTTTTGCCAAAGGTACTTGGAAAGTTTGTACCAAAACAATATAAAGTGCAATTTCCTTTCAAGTAAAGATGCATAATATATCTATTTCACAAAGATACATGTTTTGGTTTGATTTTGTGGCTAACGTTGGAAAGCAACCATTGGGCCTCTCCTAGAGATTAGGTGTCACGTTATGGTCCCATACCTTGGTGTTTATCACACCTCTCTCTCTCAAGAAGTCTACTGCAAGTCTTTTGGCCTCCACGTTGCCTTCAACAAGAATTTCAGAATGGAATAGAGAGTGGATTCAGCCAGTTAGGAGAGGAAGGAAAGAGGTGGACCATTGTTGGTCAAAGAAACTTCACTTCTTTTAGGTTTGAGAGTAAAGTTTCTTGAGACAATGGGGACGAAAGCGAAAAGAAGAAAGAGAATACGTATCAAAAACACGTAGATTTCCTGTTTCCTTTTGTGGATTTTGCCGGCGGAGTTTGGTCCCCTACCACTTGCGCCTAACCCTCGTGATATCTCATAGTATGTGACATCCTTGGTTTGCCGACACGTTTCCCCTATTTCGCGTTGTTTCTCATTTTATCTTTTGTTTTTTTTTTGATAAAATCAAAATATTAAACTAATCTAATATAAATACATCTTTATAATAAAAAATAAATATACAAAAGATCTAAAGATAGTCCAGAAAATTATTTTCATATGATGAGTCACTTCTCATTGTATCTTTAATATCTGTTGCGATCAAGGACTCATAGCTTGGCATGCGAGGTATTATCCGCACCGGTTTATGGGTTTCAAAGTTTTATCATTTAAAAGATAACTTACGTGGAATAGATGATTCCTTTCTATATAATTCAGAGCCTCCATTGACTCACAACCAACGTAGGGCTAATGATGGCTTCTTTTCCACACCGCAACAATATCCATAAATATATCAAAGTTGGTGTTTGCATACGATAGGTGTGAAAAATATAATAGTTGGGTATGTATGGGATCTATTATCCGATGGAACTTGCTTTTCCTGCAATTGTTCCTAGAAGATTAAGGTGCATCACATGCATTCTTGGATGTGGTATCTCCCATACATGTACATTAATTACATGACCAAAAGAAAAAATCCATCTAGGAGTAGAAGGGGAATTATACATGTGCAAGATTCAACACCACACATTGCATGTTTGTGATTGGGGACGAATTAAGGATTCATGTGTATGTTGCATACGGAAAAGAAAAGTCGCTAACAACCAGAATACATTTTATCTAGGGTATCAAAATTTGCATTCTTATATATGGTCTAAAGGTCCTTTTTTTTTTTTTCCTGGTAATCTGTAAAGCCATTTCTATTGATATTGAAATTATATTATCCTGAAGACACTTGAATTCGACTACACTTAGGTGAGTGATAGCGGGCAACTTTCACTTCCATCTCTTTCTTATGAGAATAAACAATTGGGATAGAAACTTGCACTCTTCTTTATTTCGGATTTTTTGGGCCCCTACTGAGGAATTCTAACCTAGTGGGATGTTTCTTCAAAGTCTCTACCTCCTGATTGCAAAGAAGGTGCCACTCTCTCCATTCCAATTGCTCAAGTGGGCGCAGTCTTGCCCTCCTCAACCAATCTACTGATAGAATTATGGATTCGCCAGCTTAGCCTGCAATTTAAACTTCAATGAGAGCCAGTCTTTCAAGTTGTGTTAAAACATCCAATTCCTATCCATATCCACTATCACATCTCTTCATATGGCTATCCTTTCTTTCGGCTAAATCAGCATCCATGGAAAATATCAGTGACATATCTTTGGAAACAAGGAAGGACATAGTAGAGATGATGATGACAAGTATGTTGGTAGTTACACTTAATTTTGACTATTGGATAGAAGCATCAAATTGATTAGATATCCACCTAGCATTTAAGTGCATCATGGCCCGTCAAGGATGGAATGGATGTCATTGATTTGTAAAGAATCTCATTTGTTCGTTGGTGGATGCATCTCCTTCGGTCTGCAGGGAGTGTGATTAAAGCAATTAGTAGGTTCAAGTCAGCTGTCAAAAAAACACTTTTTTAAAAAAATCCTCTTCAGAACTATGGCTAATTGACTCTACAGTCTTTAGATTTTCAGGCAAGTCCACTGTTGTATCAAAGAACTAATTGTCATTATACAACTGCATCCAAACATTCAGCAAACCAAGTTCTCAGCAGACATTAATTGTTGCATCACAATGTGATAATTGACAAACAATTTATTCAGAAATCAATGGAAGAATGCTTGACTCTTTCAATCTTCTTAGAAATAGCCACCCTTTAGAATTTTCATCATTCTCAAACTTAAAGCTCGATACATTTTGTTTTTTTTGATGAAAAGCTCAACGCATTTTGTTACTCCAATCCTTGAGCTCAAGTTCTCTTACAAATGGAGGATGTTGAAGAAGGTTCCAGCATTGCTCGAGGCAGGAGGAGTAGTTGCTGAACAACAAAGAAAGCATTGCAGTCAGATTTGCCAGAGCTTACAACCCCAATGGAGGCTGAAATGGCTTTATTTACCCTAAGGAATCTATCAGACATGATTAAAGGGATGTGATGTAGTAACTGTCCATCCAATTGCATTCATCCACAATCTCTCAAATCAAGCATGCATTATGGTAAGCATGACCGTCTTTCAGACCATATATTTGTCAATGACAACTACTAGGGGATGAGATATGATGGTGCTTTCCTTTGTGGCTGGTTTCAACTTCTAGCACATCCTGCCCTGGAAAGAGATTCTATCAAGGACTGGCAAGCACCAAATCACGAAGTGTGTGGTAGTGCCATTACCAAAATTGTGTTTCTTTAACTATAGTATGGTAGCTGTACTTGTGATTTATGGCCACGATCTTCTCATCGTGAGAAGCAAGAAACCACATTTCAGTATTGATTTCAATGTACGATTTGTTTGAAAATAGAAAAGGGAGTTGCCCTTGATGCTTTTCATGATCATCGAGAAGAACATTTCACTTCCATCAGCTCCACACCGGTGAAGATTCTTCAACTGTCTCTCTCTCTCTCTCCTCCCTCTCATGCTTCATATATTGGTGCGTGTTTAGTCACGAGCAGCTAAGGGTCCTTTTTTTTTTTTAATAAATAAAAAATTTATTTAAAAATTTATATTTTTAGATAAATATTTTAATAATATTTATATAAAATAATTTATTTATATTTTTTATATGAAAAAATAGTTTTCAAATTTATTATCCATATTTTTTAGCATTATTATTTTTTTGAATAAGTTACTAAAATTTATATATATTTTGCATAATATCTTTTATGCTTTTATTTGAAAAAAATAGATGACTCAGCTATTGGACATTGAATGACAGGGATATTAAAATGAAGATGGAATATTTAGAAATAAATTAAATGCTCACTTTACTAGATGATGAAAAATGATTTAGCCATCCCATAGGTGGATAAGATTTTCTCTCATTTTATAGATAAATGCTATTCATGAGAAAGAACTTATCAATCTTGAAAAATGTGAAAATATAAATAAATTGATTAATAAAAAATTAATCAATTTTTTATGATATTTATCTATAAAAGAATGGGCCTTAAAGGTAAAATTCTGACGACCTATGCTTGCCGTTTTCCATTCTTTTGCTGTTAAGCTGCATAGAGCATTGCAGAAGGGAAAGAAAAATGAACTAGAAAAAGCAAGGATCTGATCATTTTAACTGTCAAATGTAGTAGGAAAAGATGGAGAAAAGTTTTACCCAGAGTTTATTCTGAGCGCCTTTTGGGAGCTTCTGTGGTGGAATTGTAATGGATGTGTTCTTTTCAGCTTTAATACCGTAACCATGTGTTGCCTTCAATAATCCAGTTCTCCATATTCATTCAATAAATAATAATAATAATAATAATAATAAATTCACTTCTTTATATATTTTAAATTCAAACAATTCCTCTCATACCTTGTCTTTATGAGTGTTGGAGAAAATTTCGTCTGGACCGAAGATAAGAAAGACCGGAGGCCTGGCATGTTAACAATTTAACCAGCCCATCATCAGTGCTAAAAGCCTCCATCGATCATGCTGCTCTGTGTACTTCATTAATTTCCAATTGTGCATCATCCACTGTGCATATGTTATGAGAATTGCCCTGGGTCATTTGAACCTGGCAGAGGCATTAATTGCCTCTCTCCCTCTCGTCCCATCTTCCCATGGGCATCACAACAAGACAAAAGGAAGAGAGGAAGAGATAAAGGATAGAGAAAAAGTGGCAGGAGAGGAAGAAAAGCGAGAGGATGTGCCCACGCATCCAACTTTGGCCTGCCGATGCCCGCTCCCTCCACACGCGTTCGACCCCACCTCGGTAGCTGACCTCAATTTCCAGACATACAGACTTTCTACTTCGGCCACCTAGCTTCATCCATCAATCGGGACTTCGACAGATGATCTCAGCTCAAATGGCTGATGCTTACCTCAGCTGAGTCCTTAGCTACCGGCCCAGATGTGACACCCAAACATCGAGCATCGAGCCGAGGGAAGCTCCAGCTCTGGTATCTTCCCTAGAGATTCTTGGCCGATCCTTACTCTTAATCGGCTTCAAAGTCACTCACTGTTGCAACTCATTACTTTGGAGAGATCGGACCCTGCACAATCCCATCAGGCCGTGTTATCCTGCATGCAATGGAGTCACTTCAGCATCTGATCTAGAGACCCGGGTAAGCTCTCAATAGGCTGACGTCGACCGTCACCCCCGACTCTAGCATTTACTAAGCTCGCCGCATCCCGACGTTTAACCAGCCTGAGGCCTACTCTCTCTGATTCTCGGTTCGACCGAAGCGGTCAATGACCTCGGTCCAAAGCCTCCAAAATGGCTGTCACGTCAGGCTATTAAAGATAGCAGCTTGTCATAATGACCGTTAGAAGCCTCTCCATGGTCCAGTCACATCATTCCATTTAATGACAAGGGTGGCTATGAACAAAGCCACACCATTCTCTGGGCCCTAGTTGCCAATCCATGCAATTAATAAGGGGCCCCATTGGCTATGAGGTGACATCACTCACTAACCTAGAAAATCAAAGAATCAGGCGTGGTGCTCAAGAGCATGATGAGGGGCAAGGCCTCTCCTTTTTCAAGGCTTCAATTTGACCTATAAAAGGAAAATGAGGATCCTCCAAGTATGCCTCCTCTCCCTCTAATAAGCGCGTTCGCTCTTTCCCATCTGTTGTGAAAAATCTAACTTAAGCTTCAGAATGTCCCTGCCAGAGCCACCTTCGATAAAATTTTCTTGCAGGTCCAACCACCGTCAATCCATCGAACGTCGCCTCGCTCCATCACCTCCGATCCAAGATGGGTTCTAGCCGTAACAGATTGGCACTAAAGGAAAGATGACTTTTAGTCTGTTTTTGGAAAGAGTAAGCAATCCATTATTATGTTGTAGCGAAGAGCGTTCTTGAAGTACTCTAACCCAAGACACGCTCGTCCGCAGAAGCTTTGGTCAGAAATCACACTCTACATTGGCCATCGAAGGTAGCCTTACAACCCCCTCTGCCGACTCTCGAAAAAGATAAGGTGGTCCCCACCATGCAACTGTCAAGCTTGGCCTCGTTAAATGAGAGGCGTCCCCTTTCAAGCTCTCTTGGTTAGGCTTAAGAATGGGGGCAATTTAAGTTGGAAAGCCGTAAGCTTATTCATGAGAAAGAGTGACCGTTTTGTCAAAAGAACTCCATTGTGTCACCCAGACGACATCAAGTCTCCAAAGATAAAAATTGGTTGAGTATCCGGACTTTAGAAGAAGTCTCTTCCCACTTTAGGGACTCTTTTTCTCTTTCCATGGCTTCTCTTCTTTTCAAGTATGCATTAAAAGAAGAGAGAGAAGGAGAAAAGGAGAAAAGATCCCCCAGAGATCAAGGAAGAAAGGGAAAATAAAAATATGCAAGAGATTTCGAACTAATCTCGATGTCCCCTCTTTGTTACTCCCCATTATAATGGGACTCTACACTTACTCCATTATTTATTGTCATAAATGTCTTTTCCTCTTTCTTGTCAGGAAAGAAAGGGTTTCTTGAAGAAAGTCCTATACGTGATCTGTGAGTTCGTAAACGGCATTAAACCTAATTGCTCAAGTGCTTCTTTATCCACGGCCATAAATCAAATGGATTGGTTAATGTCCACCTGGGCACTCTCGATGGAGTTCAATAAATGGGGGCATATAATTCAGATTGAAAAAAGAACAAGCCTTAAAAGACTTACATAAAACCTTTCGATAAGGGGTTCCTAAGCTCTCATATATTTTATTTTATTTTATTTTATTTTGGAAAGGACAGTAGGCCTGCAAGCATCTAAATCAAGGCTGAGGCTAAAGTTAAATTAAGGCCAAAGCCAAAGTTAAATTAAAGCTGATCTAAACCCCAGTATTAGGTCGATTCGAAGTCAGATTCAAGTCGATCCGAGATCCAGAATTAGGTCGATCTAAATAAAAATAAGCCACCAAACTCAAGCAAAGCTCAAGTTCAAACCAAGGCGAATGATGAGGGTCAAGTAGAACCCAAGGGGCATCCAACAAAATAACTTCCATGGTAATAGGCACCCGACCCTTTCCATTATTTTGCTTTCTTCTTGCCGAGTAACAGATCCTTAGGCACCTAGCAAGAGCTTAAACATAATGTTGAAGTGAGAACAACCTCTTAAAGCCAGGCTCCTAGAGGCTAGGATGAAGCAACCCAACTAAAGGCAAACCAGGAGCTGGTCCGATAAGTTCTCTTGTCTTCTGTGTGCAAATCAGCAAGGCCAAAGACTTCACTCTTCAGCGAGGGGTCGAAGCCCTCGATGACTAAGTGGCAGGGGATAATCGATCCGGACCCTCAAAGGCCAAACTCTATTTTTCAGTGAGTCAACACCCATGACCTTAGTCATTCAGGATGCCAAGATCTTGCTCTTCAGTGAGAGATTGCAGACAGACTTCAATAGAGTAAAGATACCGTCGAACTTCGATAGAGCAAAGATGCCATCGAGTCTCAAAGATATCGAAGGTAGACCTCGATAGAGCAAAGATGCCATCGAGCTTCGATAGAGCAAAAATACCATCGAGTTTCGAAGATGCCGAAGGTGGCCTTGATAGAGCAAAGATATTGTCGAGTTTCAATAGAACAAAGATGCCGCTGAGTCTTGAAGGTATCAAAGATGGATCTTGATAGAACAAGATGCCATCGAGCTTCGGTAGAGCAAAGATACCATCAAGTTCTGAAGGTGCCGAAGATAGGCCTCGATGGAGCAAAGATGCTGTCAAGCTTCGACAGAGCAAAGATGCTGCCGAGTCCCAAGGGTGCCAAAGGCAGACCTCGATAGAGAAAAATACTGTTGAGCTTCGGTAGGGCAAAGATATCGTTGAGTCTCAAAGGTGCCAAAGGTGGGCCATGATATAGCAAAGATGCCATTGAGCTTCAACAGACTAAAGATGCCGCCAAATTTTGAAGGTACCGAAGGCTAGCCTCGATAGAGTAAAAATGCCATCAAGCTTCGACAGAGCAAAGATGCCGTCAAGTTTCGAAGGTGCCAAAGACGGATCTCGATAGAGCAAAAATACCGTCAAACTTCAGCAGAGCAATGATACCGTCAAGTCCCGAAGGTGCCGAAAGTAGGCCTCGATAGAGCAAAGATGTTGCTGAGCTTTGGCATAAGAAAGATGCCACCAAGTTCTGAAAGAGCAGAAGATCTCACTCTTCAGTGAGGGATCGAAGATCATCAGCTAGATCGAAGTAGGCCAGAGTATGCCCATGGAGGTGGAAGACGAAACCTACTAGTCAAAGATCCCACTCTTTAGTGGGGGAGCAGAAGACCTCACTCTTCAGTGAAGGGTCGAAGATCGTCAGTTGGGTTGGAGTAGGCTAGAGTACACCCATAGAGGTCCAAGCCAAAAACCACTAGTCGAAGGCCCCACTCTTCAATAGGGGAGCAGAAGACCTCACTCTTTAGTGAGGGGTTGAAAATTGCCAGCTGAGTCATTGATCGAAGACCTGAGAGAATTAGTCATAACAGTGGAGCCTCAAAAATCTTCCTTCAAATAAGATTATGTAATGTGGCAATGACCCACCTATTGCCTATGCATCCCATCTGCAATTATTACTGCAATGGGTTTACAAGAGGGCCATCAGGGGCATTAATAAAGTAGTGGTGGGGCTAATATCCACTTAGACCAACATTTCAATAGCTTAATCCCACATACCTCCATATACCCCATTGTGAACAAAGTTCCTACACATGTGCCGTACTTTGAGCAGCTCCGAGATCGATCTCCATAGGCCCAAACCCCTCCAGCATACCCACGAAGCCGAAGCATCTCTTGCTCCTCTTATATACCCAACCGAGACATGCGGTTTCGACTGAAGGAGCTTCTCACACACCTTCTGTGCATCCGACGGTGTCGATCTATTTCCCATGACACCAAAGAACTCAATTTGGATGCTCATGCATTTGTGAGGTTATGATTATCCATAGATCGATGGATGGATGAGAGGGTGATGCGATGGATAGGGACTGTGCTTCCAAGGAGGGCTTCATGAAATCGGGGAGTTTGGTTGGAAGCGGTTCTGAGACCTACTATGGTGGCCTTCTATGGATGGTATTGGAGTTTACGACACTGATTTTTTCCTGGCATTCAGCCCCGATGGTACCAAAGTCACATGCGGGATGTAACGAGGTTCCCTTCACTTGGCGAAGCTTGGATTTGGGACCCTGAAGTCTTTACACGATATCTCGCCTTTGCCTGTGCCAACATCAGTGACTCCGGACCCTTTTTTCTATGTGCCCCACCCATCTACAGGTGACTCTGGCCTTCTCTCTTGTGCGTGCACGCAGCCCCGCGGCTGCATGCTTCGCTGGGTCTGCAGACTTGGACTTTTCCGACCAATGTTGCCGCTCTTTTAAGTCTCGAAGCACTCCTGTGTATCCGATCTCCGGTGGTACAAAAGCCCACTAGCCAACCCACTCCCAAGCAATGCCGAAGCACCCGCTCTAGGTAGTCCTGAAGCTGCTCGCCGGACGACTTGCTTCTGAACGATGCCTAAGCTTCTGCCGACAAAATTGATCCTCAACAGCTGCGAGACTACTAGTAATAATTCGAAGATCCCCGAAGCCCCCTGCCCATGCGTCTCCATATTTATCCACAAGCAGGACCGAGGTTATCCGCTGGTGGACCAAGCCCCGAACGACATCGAGACTGATGGACGATCCGATCTTAAGCGACATCGGCGATCCGATCTTGGACAGTGCCGGAGTCATCTATCATGGGCTTGAGCCTTGTAGAGACCTTTGGACTTTTGATCGAGCTCCCCGGCATCTTCTAATAGGAGATGGCATCTCGGACTATCCTGACTATGCCTGAAATTGAGGGACAAGCAATCCAAGATGGAGAGAACAGGCTCTGAAAGACTCACAAAACTCTCGTGAGCAAATCTGAAGTCAAGGTTAATGTCAAATTGAAAGACCAAGACCCACCCGAAGTTGGATTAAAGCCGAATTGAAGCCTAAAATGAGGCGATCTTTAAGACCAGACTAAGGATGCCAAACTCTATAAAGTCGATCTTTGAGATATAATTCCCCCCCAAGCTGAGTGTCGGACGGTCTAATGTGAACTAGATCGGTAAGCTCTTTCACCTCATGTGCACAAAGTCAATGATGATTACTTTGTTTTTCAGCGAAAACTCCGAAGACTTGGAGACCCTACCTTTCGGAAGGCTGAGGGTCCCCCCTTTTGGTAGGAGGGTTCAGGGTGTTCCTGATAATGCTGCCCAATCAATGTGAGATCTCTAAAGCTCAGAGGTAAAATTGCAAGGGATCAAACGAACATGAAGTAAGTACAATTCCAAATAAAATACTTCATTCATAGTAATTACAAGAAAAGAATCGCGGCAAATATGATCATACAAAAAAAAAGAAAGAATAGATGCTAACACCAACTCTATCCCTCGCCCAAAGAAAGGCTCCCTTTCTTTCGCCAAAAGGAGAAGATCAAAACTTGAGTACGCCATCACCTTTCTCACACAGGCCCCATGGTCTTCGAAGCAATGGAAGTGTCTACACTAACGACCTCCTCTCCATGCATGACAGAGGCCTTGAACTCTCCGACTCCACATTTCCAACCCTCGAACAGAATGCGCGAGAAGGAGAAAGAGGTGCTTTCATGCTCCATGACCGACGGCAACCGCCATCCTCATCCTACCCCAAAATGGAAGCTTGATCCAGTCGAAAAGCGAGCGGGGCACCGGTGGTGACGGATGAAGGCCATGCCTGAACCACCTCAGTAGGCCACTAAGGGTCGTGAAGAAGAGGTCTCCCGATGATGAGGACCGTGATCCCCACTGGGAGCGACGACGTGGTCCAGTGGCCATTCCTCTTGGAAGAACATGTTCTACAAAATACCACGAGAGACTATCATTGAAGCCATGCTCAATCTAAACATGGTGCTAGAGAAATCCCTTAAGACCGCAGATCCACGCTCCCCCCAGGTGAGACGACTATTTTAATACCTCCAAACCAAGCTGCAATCTATAAGATGACTCCCCTCCCTCGGATGATAGGCGACAGTCTTGACCGTAAAGGTGGGCTCCCCCACTGGCGAAGAAGACGCCCATTGCACACCCGCGGTGAAAGGAACTGCCCCATCGCACCATGGCACACAAGAAGTGGACCTCCATTCTGAGATGGAGGAAGGAGGGATCTCCCCCTATAAAAAGAAGAGCCAAATTCAAGCACCCCGTAACTACCATATTAACCGGTGATACGTAGCGATTGGGGTTGGTCACGGGCACCGCCCTTGCTGATGCACACTTAATTCGGGCATGAGTGGAGTGGTCGTGCTGCTTCACCTCCTCTCTCCTGGGTTTCAAGGTGACGTGCATTTAATACGGGCACAGAAGTATGGATGTATCCTGAAAGTTGCGCACACGACCCGCAGTCAAGGTGGCGCTTCACATTCTCGATCAGTGCATGCGGGATTACTCCCTTCACCCGACACCCAAAGACAGAGGAGCATAAGTTGGGAAGGGATATTGCACCTGAATTGAAGCATGTCCCTGTCAATGTCATGTCCCGACAAAGGCCACAATACTGATCTCTGCCTTAGCCACTGACCCCGATTTCCTACCAACCCATGCATCGGTCAACAAACCCATTCCGCTCGAAGACCAAGGTTTGAATAGCTGATCCTAGCTTCGGTCGATCTTTCAATCACCAGCCCTGAGGCGATACCTGGGCATTGGGTGCGAGCCAAGGGAAGCTCAACTTTGGCGTCTTCCTCAGAGATCTTTGGCCGATCCTTACTTCTAATCAGTCTCTAGGTTATTTTCTATTACAACTTATCACTTCGAAGAGATCGACCCTCACCACCTCGAATCCCACTATCTTTGGGTAAGAACCTCTAAAGGACCCTCCGACGTTCGCGCTCCGACCATCGATCCCGGCCACTATCAATTAACGAATGAGTGAACCTGAGCAAACTGGCCGATCCTTCCTCCTAGCCGACGCCCTCCATTTAGTAACAGGAGCATCTGTCGGCCCTCCAGACTTCAATATCGGGAGAAGGACCCGGCACTGACAACGGCCTTCCATCTAAAGTGCAGGTCAGAGATCACTAATTATAATTTTTATCTAATCATGTCAGAGCCAGGATATGTCACCTTACTATGCCATTTCACTTGCCAGCCACATGCCGACTAAGCCCCATCAACGTCGAACCTTGTTGGGTCTGCATGTCTGAAGGCTCTTTGTGTGCCTATACATACTTTTGGCGGTACTGAAGCTGACTACGACTCTGTAATCCTCCTGTGCATGCTGCTTTACTAACCCCTGCATCCGGCCTCGGATGAAACTGAAGCTACTCGCAAGAAGCTTCGAAGTTTCTAGATGCTCGCCATAGCCAATCTCTCCTCTACGGACCATCACTTCTCCTATTGCATGAACACGAACGACATATCGTAATACCCAAGTGCACAAATATCCAGTCCCTACATCAAGCCTCAAGTACGGACCATGTGCCAGCCTAGCCGAAATTTTTTCATCCACAATTACTTCGAATAGAGGAGAAAGATTGGAGGAGGAGCTCCTCACGCTTACTCACATCTTTGATGAAATCGAGACCTTCCTCCCAAAGGCCGTGCAATGATGCCTCTGGCGTCGTCCCCTTCAAAAAAACCTACCTTGGATTCTCCAATGTCCAGTTCAAATATGCATAAATTCGGACTTTGTTCGTCCTGACCTCAACCATATTTTCCAGCAATGGCTATGTGTCATGTGCGAGATGTGCAAATCCCGATTGAATGCTATACGAAAATCCACACTCCCCAATATGCACCATTTTTTGAAATGCAGCTTATGATTGTCCCTCTACGACTCTTCGCAACCGCTGAAAGTTGCACGAACATCTCAACTAAAAGGCATCAAGTCCCTATATCTTCGATCGATTCTACCTGCAGTACTCCCTTCACCTAAGTCATGGCTCTAGCTCGGACGTAAGGGACATGGGTTGGAAAAAATTTTATCTGGATCAAAGATAAGAAAAGACCGGAGGCCCGGCATGTTAACAATTTAACCAGCCCACCGTCAGTGCTAAAAGCCTCCATCAGCCATGCTGTGTCATGGACTTCATTAATTCCCGATTGTGCATCATCTATTGTGCATATGTTATGAGAATTGGCTTGGGTCATCTGAACTTGGCAAAGGCATCAATTGCTTCTCTCCCTCTCATCCCATCCTCCAATGGGCATCACAACAAGACAAAAGGAAGAGAAGAAAAATTGGAGGACACAGAAAAAGTGATAGAAGAGGAAGAAAAGTGGGAGGATACGGCCGTGCGTTCGGCTTCGACCCACCGATGCCCGTGCCCTTCACGCGCATCCGACCCTACCTCGGCAGCTAACCTCAATTTTTGGATATACGGACTTCCTACTTCAGCCACTTGGCTTTGTCCATCAACCGAAACTTTGACAGATGATCTCAGCACGGACGACTGACGCTTACCTCGATCGAGTCCTTAGCTACCAGCCCAGATGTGACACTGGAGCATCGGGCATCGAGCTGAGGGAAGCCCCAGCTCTGGTTTCTTCCCTGGGGATCCTTGGTTGATCTATTCCTAATCGGTCTCAAAGCCACTCACTATTGCAACTCATTACTTTGGAGAGATCGGCCCCCCCATAGTCCCATCAGGCCATGTTACCCTGCATGCGGGAGCTACTTCGGCATCTGATCTAGAGATCCGAGTAAGCCCTCAACAGGCTGACATCAGCCGTCACCCCCGACTCCAGCATTTACTAAGCTCGCTACATCCTAGCGTGTAACCAGCTCGAGGCCTACTCTCTCTGATTCTCAGTTCGACCGAAGCGCTCAATGACCTCGGTCCAAAGCCTCCAAAATGGCTGTCACGTCAGGCTATTAAAGATAGTAGTTTGTCATGATTACCGTTAGAGACCTCTCCATGGTCCAATCATGTCATTCCATTTAATGATAAAGGTGGCCATGAACAAAGCCACGCCATTCTTTGGGCCTTGGTTACCAATCCATGCAATTAATAAAAATGGCCCCCACTGGCTATGAGGTGGCATCACTCACTAGCCCAGAAAATCAAAGGACGTGGTGCTCAAGAATATAATGAGGGATAAAAGGGTTCTTTATAGCCTCTTCTTTTTCAAGACTTTTTTGTAGGTCTGGCCATCGGATGTCGTCTCACTTCAGCACCTCCGGCCCAGGACGGATTCCAGCCGCCACAATAAGCTTTATTCTATTTATTTTTCCACTTCCACAAAATTTCATCTGAAACATGAAATTATTCCTATTGTTTCAAAACTCACAGGAGCTCTGAACTCGATTGTAGTTTATACCGTTGGAAGTGGGAATTATGTTTCTTCTCTTAAAAAAATGACAATTTAAAAGAAAAAATTGGGCAACATAATATTGGGCCTATTTTACTTAGCCTGGTCCCAACTGCTTTAAGGGAAATTGGTCCCCTTCGTGGTCTACCTTTGCCCTCTAAATGATTTATCACTGGCTCTGCAGGCCTAGTTGATGTCCAATTCAGCCTAAGGATGCAAATTGGTCAGGTCGGATTGGATCATGAGTGATCCCGATCCGATTCAGTTTTTTGATCGAGTTCTAATGTTGAACTCAGATTCAACCCAATTAAAAATCAGATCAGATCAGGTCGAATCCATAATCAAAAAGTTTGCCCCATTGGATCAGATCGGTTCCATGTATATTTGATTTCAATTTAAAATTTTGGATCCGGCTTGGATCCAAATTTTAATCGAACTTTATTCATATGATAAACCAACATATGCAAGTTTATGACAATAGAAATAAATATTAATTTATCTTGATCATTAATTTATAAGCAATTTCTCAAAATCTCACCGTCAAATTGCGTAAAACTGTATGAAAAATAACAATACTATAAGAGCATTTGAAATTCTAATCCCACTTTATTTATTCTATAGTTTACATGTTAGAGTCAATACTGAATTCGAATTGGATCGGATAGGGCCTGATCTGAATTCAGTAAATCCAGACCCGATCCGGACTATTGAACGGGTCCAATTTTAGAACCCGAACCGGCCTGCGGATTTTTAAAATGGATTGGATCAAGTTTAAGCGGATCCGATTGGGCCGAGTCATGGGTCGACCCAATCCATTTGCAGCCTTAATTCAGCCTAAAGATGCTTGATGGGCTTAAACCTGATCCATTCCGAAGGTATGAATAGGTCCGAAATGAATACCAGGTTTTTGAGTCCAATTGGGTTAAGATCTGGATCCAGCATGCATGGATCTCCCGAGATCTTATCTGATTAAGCCTGATTTGACCCCACAAAGATCGTAAAGAACAAATTCCAGGTCTACGCCATTACATTTAGCTCTGATTTAGAACAAGTAATGCATTAGATATGGGTCTACAAGTGCGTACGATCCAAAGCCAGTTTGGATCGCATCAGGATAAACTGACCCAAGACCAGACGCAACCCATCAGCAGCCCTTCCATCTCCTGCTCTCTTCTCTTCCGTTGACCGTTGTGGTGCCGGGGCCCATCTCTAGCCGTACGCTTGCCGAAGACCATTACTGGAACTCACCGGTTGAGATACGTAGACCGTCCCCAGAAATATCTGATTCCAATCTATAATTTTTCATCTGCCTTCATAATGTTAATGAATTATTCTTTCCACTCCAACCTATTCCGCATAAGAGAAATGCAAACGTTGAATAAGATCTTGAGAAACCTTAAAGAAGTTAAGAGTACCACTCCTAAAGAAATTGTGGAGCGCTTGTTAAAAGGCTTGAAGTCATGGCTGCATAGGATTTTTAATGTGAGTGAAGCTTTTGGGACTGATGAAAATTCCATTTAGATTAAAACATGCTCATGAAGTCCTGAACCTGTGTCCGGTTGAACCAGAGAACTATAGAAGATATATAAACGACATCGTTTAAAACTAGGTTAGAATTACGAAGCACTGGCGTAACAATTCAGATTTATTTACGAATCAAAACTGTAAATAAATCCAATTCCTTTTAAGGCACCCCTACCATCTTTCCTCTCATTAAATTCTCTAGTTCCGACAATCTCGCCTACACATAAGAATTTGATCCAAAACATGAAGGAAATAGTTCTTTTCCTCCACCCGATTATTTGGACCAATAAAGATTTTCTCCCAACATCTACCTAGCATTTCTTCCATCGTCCGCTCGCAATTTGGCCAAGGTGGATTACTGATAAACTAAGCAAGCAAGCAAACAGAATATTCCCTCTACCTTAAACAAAGCTGTCGGAGATTAAATGAAACCAGTATCGAATATGCACAAAGTACAGAAAGAAAGAGCAGATTCATCATAGCTAGTTAATATCTCTACCTATGTTAATTCGTATTCCAGTAAATTTTAAAAGTCTGACATGAAAGTTCCAGTTTTCAGACGTCATGCAGTACAGGTTGTATGGTTCTTTAGATCAGACCTCAAATGTTAAAAAACTGAAAGTTTCCGTCGTCATCCTTCAAATACGTATCCATTTCTCTAAGAGCTGCAGGTTGAAGCCTCGAAGCTGCTGGGAGTATATTTTTCCATCAACTTGGTGAGGGCAGCATCAAAGTCCTTTTCCAGCTCTACTTCATCTGCAAGATACTTCCGCCTAAGCTCAACCTTCTTCTCCTCATGCGAACGAATAAGCTTTTCTCTCTCTTCCTCAAATTCTTCGACTTCCTTCACCTGGCTATCAATAAACCTTGCAATTTCTTCCTTCCTGTATTTTAGGGGAAAAACAGTCCCCCCCCACAAAAAAAAAAGTGAGCAGAAAGCATAAAACGAGGTGTAGGGACCAGCTCCACATTGGAGACAGGTGCAGCATCACGTTCCCGATGACCAGGCATCAAGGAGCTAGCCCATACCTAGATTGGGTATAAATCTATATGGTCCACTCATGCTCGATGAAACTAGAGTACATCTAATATATTAAACAACTACCCATAATTAAAAATAGAGAACAACATACTTCCTTTCTTACATATTCACGACAATTGCCCATTAAAGCATGGAGAATGTGTCATATAGCAAATGGTCAATTAGCATAATATCACAAATTTAAAATATTTATCTAAATAATTTTCTCCTGATAGATAAAGAAATGTAGTAATGAATATCAAAGAATATTCAGCATCTAGCATTTATCAAAGGTATCCATATCGGGAATTACCTAAGTCTGCGATCTTCATAGCTTCCAGAATCAACATCAGATTGTTTTGCCTTAGCACGTTCCCTTGTAACAACTTCTCAAACATCCTCTCTTTCTCCTCTATAGCCTTGTGAACTTTGTCCATCTGCTCCTTGAAAAATCGCTCTTGGTAATCCATCTAATAACCAATAATTCAAAAAGGACAAAAAGAATTAATCAGCACTAAGATACTAAATTGGATGGCGAGGAGAAACAAACTACAGAGTTCACTTTTTTTTTTTTTTGTCATCAAGACAGTGTTCAGAAAGTTTTAACCAGCTAGACTTTTAGAGAGCACCAAGCATTTGCATTGATATTTATTTCAAAATACAAAAATAGTTCATAAAAATTTAAAGAACAACAGGGTCAAACACAGAAAACAGAGGAGATATCCAAAATCGGACAATCTCTTTAACAATGCAAAATATTACAGATTGTTCAGTGCTACTCTCGGTAAACCAGCCTACCTCTTCTTTATTCTCTTCATGTTGGATCTTGGTTCTGTGCCTCACAATCCTGTTTCTTCGATGGTCTCACGTAGTTTCTGGCTCACCACCCCAAGTGTCTCTCCAAGAGCCTTTGACTGCTGCTCCTGTTTAACAACCTTGTTCTTCAGCCAGATTAACTGCTGATTATCTTCACTCATTTCTTCATGGGGATTACAACCATTTCTTGATACGACCTCATATCATATTTCAGCCGGGATTTTCCTAGGAGTTTTCAACAGATATCAGAACTGGCAAATCTTTTGATTCTCCATAATCAATTAAAAGATAACATGCACATGTACATGATACCAAAACCAAGAACAGAATCAGAATATATATCCAGCCATGGAAACTAATCCAATTCATGAGTAACAAATTATCAAGAAGCACCTCAACCTTTTATTGCTTACATTCAGAACATTCAGGTGTATAGGCACACATATGTCACACAAGGGACTACCAAATATTGATTTGATCAAATTAATGGAGAATGATCAACTAAAACAAATGAAAGTAGGCAAGCACGTAACATGGAAGCCCAACAGTGTGATCAAGTGCAATGGAATAAGCAAACACCATTCCACAAGTTATCGATGACCTTATCAACCACAGGCACCATAATCATCAAGTGAAGAGAGAGGCATTTAGATTTCCTTTCTACTGTTTTTACTTATTTCACGAGGTTATTTCCTTTCATAACAATTAAATCTGGTTTTCACACAAAATATTGCACTACATTGTAGGAAGATGTGAATGGAAGAACCTAATAACATGCAATAACTAAAGCTGGTATTGAACAAGAATGATCCACACACGTGTGACTCAGAGTAGGGTACCTGGGAACTGTGGCCAATGGAAAATCGGGCCAAGAGGATGTAAAACAACAACAATATTTGAGATACAATCCAAGCTGATGATCAATCTGATCTAACACAAACTAAAAAATTATTAAGAATTTGCAGATTTAGGATGATTAAAGGATGGTGTCTAAAGGCTTGTCAGATGTTTACTGCAAGTTCACACATGCAAATTCATAATAAAATCTGAATAAATCTGAATATAGAAAAGTAAAAGGTCCAGAGTAAGAGAAGATAAAGATGAAAAAGCTTATGCAAGGAAAGAGAACAACAAACCTTTTTGCCACATTTTCATAGACATCATCTTTACTTCCATTCATTCTACTCAAAGAAACTCTGTTCCAGAACCAAACAAAAGATTTTCACCTCATACAGCTCTGCCTTCTGTGTGGTACAAAGGGTAATAACCTATCAAATCAACATTTAACCTTGAAATCTCACGAGACACCATATATCAGTCTAAAGGCAACCCACTTCATCGAGAGATAGGACCCTCCCAAAGGACACCCCATTTAAGAAAGGGGAGAGGCCCTTCTGGTTCACTCTTGTTTCCTCAAGACACAAGCAAAAAAGAGAGGGATAAAAAGAAAGAGAGAGGGGTGGACGGGTCATGATTCAAAATTTCAAATTAATCCTCTCTCTGAACTGTCTCAAAAACAAAAACAAAAACAAGCACACCACAATTTGGCCGTCTCTCGTGCTTCAAATCATGATAGCCAATGCTCCTAACTACGTAATCATCAACATGCTATTATGGCATTGCTCAATCATCATAACAGAAGTTGTACGATCAACAAGCTAATACTAGGTGTTGCATAGGCCAGGTCAGTTCAAGTTGTGTTTGAGGCAAGGATACTCCGCCATAATGGCTGTCCTGAACCCACCCTGTTTGAATAAGTTAAACAGTCAAACCCTAACCTGTTTATCATATCAGTCAGGTAACATGACCCAGCTCCAGATGCTTAACCTGCTTAAAAAACAGATCATTGTCAACATCGTAACCCAACAAGGCTGCCCAAAATAAAAGCAACCAAACCCAAAGGCAATGTACAGATGGCAGCATCACCACCATTTTCATCCAAGTAAGAGAAGACCATCATTGACACATCTCCACATCCAACGGAAGGGAACAGGGTGCAGCAGAAATGGAGGCAGAGAAAAGGGTAGGATCTAGAAGATATGCTACCAACAGAAGGGGCAGCCCTTGAAATTCTTACCTTACATATATGTATGTGCATGTGTGTTCAGATTCATGTTTCGTCATATTATGTCATTCACAAAAAAGCTTGTGCATTTTTCAATATTTATAATCAAACACAAGCTATACATGGGATTAAGACATTGTGTTGATTCAGCGCAGTTAATAAATGAGCTGTTTCAGGTCAACTAAGCCGACTCTCCAAACCTGCAGCCAATGTCCTTGATATATATGTTAGTCAGACCAGCATGTTTAGAACCTGAATCAAGATTATATGGGACCTGAACCTGCTAAATTGGTGTTATATTTGCAAGTCAGGTCAAGAATGTTACTAGCAACTAATACCCCATAAAATGATATGTTGACAATGCACTGAATAGCCATGATGCCACGTGCGAAAGAAAGAGAACACCTTTGTTCTAGAGAAAAGCATATAACAACAGCTGCAACCTGCATTTGGTATACTACTTTTGTCAAAATAGATAAGGTTTAGTAAACTACAGGTGTTACGAACCATACTGACAGTGCACAGGGACAACACATAAAAATGTTTAGTTAAACCAGGAAAATGGAGATAATGAGTGTAGTGCAAACAAAAGACCTCTCTCCTGAAAAATAAATAAATAAATAAACAAAAGCTGAAAGCTTCTAGCCAAAGGTATCATACATGGATAGACAGCCTAGAGCCTTCAAGTCTCTTCTCCTTTAGTCAACAAAAGAACACTTATTACTCACCTACAAGTTGCATAATCAAAAGATAGTCAAAGCTACCAGGATTACAGAACATATGCTAATTTCTACAAATTCTTAAAACTAGAAATAAGCTTATAAGAATAATGAACAGCTAGAAAGATTATTACTAAAAAGCTAAGATTCTGTTATACATTATTATACTCCATTCCGTTGAGCAGCCATCCATATTCAGGCTAAGACCACATTTTCTTTCTAAGTTCTTCGTAATGGCATAAACTGATTAGAATAGATTTATTATAGGATGAGATCTAAAACTTTCTAGTGAAAGGAAGTTCATGCATACACATGCAAGTGTATGTGTATGAAAATGAGCCTCAATCAAAATGTTGTACAAATGATACCCAAATATGATCACTCATTAAAGCACATACATGTTAATATTTCCATTGAATTAAAAATGGTGTTCCAGTGCATGAGGCTCCCGCCATTGCAAGGTTTGAGGAGGGCAAGATATTCACAGCCTTGCACCCTGCATGCGGAGAGATTGTTTCTACGTTTTGAAAACCTATGACACCCAGATCACAATGAAGCAACCTTACTGTTGCAACAAGGCCCACCTCTAATATTTCCATTGATCTTAGAGCTGAAAAATGAAGATACAGGGATAGAAACCAGTGCGTGGATGTGTTTTCCTTTCCAGAAAGCAATAAGATCCTTTTTCCTATTGGTTGGACAGTTGAGCCATAAAAAGTTCAGGCAATAGGGCAGTGGTGACTATGACAGAGGTTCAATGTGTTTAGCAATCTAGAGGGGAAGATTGAGAGAGACGGTTCTGCAGGATCCTGATTCAGATCATTCTATCATATGTAATAACGTCTTTTTTTTGGGCCAGATTACAAGAACATGGCATTACTTTTTGTTCTTCCTTTTTGCAGAGAAACTAGCAAAGTTAAAAGAATAATTCCCCAAGCTCCAACATTGTTGCATTAACTAGCCATTCCTCCCTCCTTGAGTACAATAGAGAATTCAATGATTCCACCACCACCTTCTTTGCCCTCCCACAACAATATATTTGCCCTTTCTGATAAAGTTGTGTTTAATATACCACATGTTTTAGCAATAAAGGGCCCCGATCTTCATCATAAGCCAGGACACGTCACAAATCAGGGCCAGGGGCACGAGAAATGCAAGGAAAAAAATATAAAAGAAAAAAATTTGATTTTATTCTGGCCACTAAGAAAGCAGTCCTAGTCAGCTTTTACCTCTTCAAACAGATTTCAGACATTTCTAGCATAAACACAAATGTTGGGACACACATAAAGTACGCACCTTGCATACAACATGCACTCTTGGACATGACACACTACAATCTGTTCTGATAATAACTGTGGTTTATATATGAACTCTCATCTAATTTGCATAAGATAAGCAAGCCTCAGGTCCATATGACATGTTACGAACCAAATAATGGATCTAAATGAAGCAAAATACCTTGACAATGGTGGTTGAATATTTCCATGTCTTCTTTGCTTGCCAAGTAACCATACAATTGGCGTTTACCACCTGGATAAAATAGTACCCGACGACGTTCCCAAGCCTCCTTATCAGTTCCTTCCTCTGCAAAATGCCTGTGAAGACGTTCTGCCTCCAAGTAGCCCATTGCAGTAGCTTCAAAAATTAGAACACTCATCCCACGATGCCCATGAGGACCATAGGAATGGCGTGCTTTTACTGCAGCATAAGTGTTGAAATATTCAAGAAGCTCTTGGTTTCCCATGCCAACCACTGCAGTTATTAAATACAAAAGTAATGAACACAAATAGAAGATTAAGACATTAAAGAAATGAATGTAAATCAGATCATATGATCACATACAAGTTCCACTTAGAACTGTTAAGACCATATTCCAGAAACAGCAATGAGTTGTCGTGTGATGATAACATAACGAAGGGGAGAGGAAGGTAGGGAGCAAGGTGACAATGTAGATGGCATTTTATGATTCGATAAGACATAACAGGTGTTACTGCTCAGTATTTACTATTAGTGGTTCTGTCCTCTTCCCTCAATCAGTTAAGCTATACAGGTTCTACAATAGCGACACAAATGGTTACAGGCTCAATCATTCAGTATAAAAGTACCACTTTGTCAATCATACGGTCTAAGTGGGAATAATTAATGATATAAACAGGAAGCAGAAGATGCAATCCAAAAGAAACAGAATGATAAAGTACCAAAGTTAAAGACTTGCAATCCATTACAGCCAGTCTGCTGTTCTCACTTCTTACTGTCAATTCACAGAAAATAATGAAGAAGTATAAATGTATATTGAGTTAAACATCACTGCAAAGCCATTTATCTACACATCTTCATGAGGCAAGGTAACTCAGCTCATTTGCTCCTCCCAGAAAATCTACATTCTACTAATTTGCATGTACTTTTTACTGGTTATTAAGGTGCATCTAGATCACGCTTTTGCCAGCACTAGGGATTGATTTCTTTAGGGCAAAACATGATTAAAAGTTTCCCTAGTACAATGCAACATCATCGAATAATTGAACATATTAAAGCAGAATATGATATTAAAAGCACTCCTCCAATAACAAATTGGAAGAAGTTCCGCAAGTAGGAGGGACCATTATATACTCTACATCTTCTTAGGACTAGAGCAAAGGAACAAAAGTTAGATGTTAAACCTTAGTCATCACAGACCAACAATATCAACGTAAATTTAACTTAGAATCATTTGTCCTTCTAGTAAAAAGGGTTTGAAATATATAAAATCTTAATTGCATGCATAAGACCATATTGCAACTATTACAGATAATTGCTGGAAATCAGTTCCAGACATTTCCTTCATCAAGTGTAAAACAAAACAGGGGTGCCAGCAACCCAAGCATGGTAAGATAGGTCTAGTTTTGTGAAATCTCTAACATTGGGTTCAAATATTTTGGCGAAGCATAGAATTAAGAATCTAGACTTCGTTGTTGTCGGACCAATTTCATCTGAAGCAACTTACTCTAGACTTCCAAACCCACGTGCAACACCACTTAAATTAAAAATGTCGAATTAATCTTGGAATTTATCTGAAACTTCAAACCTAAAATCTAAAATGGAAGTCATAAATCTAACTTTTGAAATTTTTTAAAACTAATTATAGTGACAGATCCTTACTACTACATTTGATTTGCTATAACCCAAGGCCACCACATGCACCTGTTTAATTAGCTAAAGAAGCAAGCATCAAGGGATTTGCAATGCTTGTGATCACAAACCCTGATATCTGATCTTCATTTAACTCATTATTATTCTGGCTGCCAGAATAAAGCTCATACAGAGACCTTCTAATGCAAGGTAATCATGTTCTATCACTTCTAGTCCTAACAACTTGATAAAATTCAAGCAGACAACAACTTAAATCTCAAGTATATTTTTAACCATTGGCAACAAATTGAAAAACCTTCTATAGAAAATATGTGGCTTGTGTAACAGATCCCAAAACTTAGTGATGTCAAGGATTTTAAAACTAGTCAACAAAAGATGCTCACTCCAACTTGTTCCTCCCTTTGAGTTTGCACTCACAGATCGAAAAATAATCCTTAATCACATTACCATGCATCAAACACCACAACTGCGGGCATCTATACCTTTCAAATGAAACCCAACAAAAACCTCCACATCTAAGTACCTTTTTTTTTTTTTTTTTGTTGTACAACACAGTCAAGTAACAACACTGACTGGTTTAAAAATCTGTCAACCACTATTTTGACAAAAGCGACCAAAATGTTCTTACATCACCTCAAGTTCAACTAAGTTGATAACCCTCAACACATCAGAGAATTCATAATTCCACTCACAGCTAGACAAATTTCATCGCAAAATCTACCTATATATTCTGTCAGTTCAGATATCACCAAAAAGAAGTAGCTAAGGACTTTAAAAGAACTCATGTAGAAGCACTACAATAATTGCATCCTAGTTATTTTTCCCATATATGTCAATAATTCCATTAAATATACAATTGGGTTAGCTTTTACACCAAGCAACCTAGGCATTATAATTAATACCCCAACATGAAGAAAACAGCCTTATAATTCAACCTTCTTGATCATAATGCCAACTAACATCAGAAGATCCATATTCAACCCTTGTCAATGACGATAGCTTCAAATACTAGTTTGATAATAACTAGCAAACTTGCAAGTATAAATTTTAGCCACATAAGTTGGTATTAATAAGTAATTTTTTTTAAAAAAAATCAATAAGTAAGAAGTATCATTGAGTAAGCACATGTTTGGGGGTGCATTTGTATTTGTCAAAGGTCATTCTGGAACTAAAAATAGAATTTTGAATATTTGGCTACAATCTAAAAGTAATTTTGGCTCATGTTAAAATCCCTCAAAACATGGTTTACGCAAAGCTGACCTCCTCCCGCTTCCCGTGGAGGCGGCATCGCAAGCTAAATATCACATTTGCGAGCAATTATTTTTTTTCAAAAAATAATGTGCTGTATCTCAATATCCCTCATAAGTTTGTTTCTTTCAGATTTCCTCATGTATCAGCACTCCCTTTTTTACACAATTAATCTGCACCCAAAAGATCATATAAGCAATAAATCTAGGAAAGGCGTGTTGTTCCCGAGCCATTTTGGGTTGTGCTCTTTTGGGAGTCCAAAGCATGGAAAGATTTAGCAATAGTCCATGGCACTAGATCACAAGAACGGATGAATCATAAGAAAACAACGACAAAGCTCCACAGTTCACCATGCCATCTTCATTAAACAAGCATTTTCCACGACGACAATTCAGTGGCAACAGCAAAGCGAAGGCCTTCCAAGACAATGGTGGCAACTGTCTCACGAATCCAATCGCTCTTCATGATAGGAAGCCACGTCATGAAGCAATCAATTGGTCTCGGGCCACGCATGATGGGGACCTTCTTCAGTCTCCAACATGGCTACCATCGCCGCGTCCACTTGGCCTTCCACCTGGACCCCAAGTCCCCAATGGTGGTGCTCATCGAGCTGGCCAAAACGATAGGCCCATTCATCACCGACCTAGCATTGAGGCCGATCCGATTAGTGCTCGAGTGCCAAAAGAGAATGGACAGCTCGTCGACGGCACCACTATGGGACGAGCAAGAGCGGGAGTACTACAATGGGTGGGTGCGTGGTAGCACACAGACGCAGTGGCACGGGGACGTCGATTGCAAGGTGCTCGAGGCTTTGTGGCTAGTGACATTTGGGGCAGGAGTGATGCCAGACGGCGAAGGCAAAGGGTCCAATGGTGATCTAGTATATATGAGAGCGAGGTTGGAAAAGGTGGTGAGATCCTAGGGTATTGAGGAGTTTTATGTGATAGGTTCAGAGGCCGAGGGTCATCTGAGATTAATATCTTCATGTTGAGATTTTAGTACATGTTTTTTTCCTCTTTTACTATATACATTGTTAGTTCCTTCATCTGCTTTATTTAGGTATCATGGAGGAAGAGGATGAGGGCAGCAGTTCAGGCGAGGCGGCAGCAGCAACAACCACGGCATCGGCAGCCAGTGTAGGCCTTGAAGTGGCAAGTGTTCTTCAGTGGTGGGACACAGAAGATCAAGTCTTTGGGGACCTAGATCATGTAGGTCGCCAACCGAGGCTTGGGCTTCTCAATGAAGGCAATCAGGGAGTGGGGGCTATCTGGCCAGGATGTTGACACCAATTCGGTAAGGACCGCCACCATCTTCTCCTCGGCATTGGGACATCCCAAGATCTATCTAATGTGTGCTTTGATGTTTCTCAAGAGGAACTGGCCTATGAATTGAATGGGAATTCCTTAGTTCTTAACACTCCCTTCCTCTCCCCTTATTTGTCATGGATGTTGATTCAAGAATGTCAATCTCTTAAAGGACACTCTCATGGAAACACAAAGCATGGATGAAATCCTCCGGTAATAAGAAGCATTTAATCAATTTTGAAAGAAATATGAAAGTTGATGCGTAACTTTTAAGCAAAAATATAATAGAGATTTTTTTTTAAAGAAAAGGGACAGGAGACCAACCCTATATTTATTAAGATTAAAAAGGTACAAAAGAAAGACGAGGAAAATACATTAGAAATTTTATATCTAATAATTTTTGAACCATTTTAGATATTTAGCCTTCTTGATCATTTGTCATTCAAAAGCAACTTTTAGGTTTGTCAACTAAACACACCAACTATTTCTATCGTTTTAGAATAGCTTTAGGATATTGACAGCCAAACACTTTTATAGTAAAAATTATTTTGTCTCAAAGTAGCTTTTGACATCAAAATGCAGCTTTTACCAAAAATGCTTTTTGGCCAAAAGCTAAAGCATTCTCAAACAAACCCTAAGTGCCTAATGATACAACACCAAATCTTAAATATATGATATCATTAACTAGAAAAGGGGAAAGAATTGAAGATACAAGGAGAAAGGAGAAGGAAGAATGCCGGTCCTACACAACCACAAAACATTATGCGGAATCTAGGGAAATAGATAAAGTTGTGATTACCAAGAAAATAGTAAATTTAATAAGAATTTATGAGACTACTGCATTAATAGTTTATATTCTTGAGTTTTTAAATTATGAAAACCAAGAACTACTAGAAAGTAACTAAGCAAGAACTGCAGCATTAGACTCATGCCGTAATATATGCTTACTAATGGGGAAAAAAAAAGAATGAGAAAAAGAAAGAAGGAAAGGCTTACATATGCTGCCTGACAACAGCTACAACTGAAAAAATAGATATAATTTATCCATACAGCAGTATAAAACAGATTATGAGTAAAAGATCGAGTGAAAAAAATGAGCCTTAACTTGGCCTATAGACAGCCTGGACATTTGCACCAAACAAACTTCAGATTACTACGATAGCTTACCATTTTCAACAGTTCAATAAAGCAACAGCATTAATAAAATGGAAACAGATTCATGGCTCTGAGCAGGTTAAACACTAAAAAGAATGTTTGGACCTGCATTCCAAAAGAGTCCTAATTGCCAAAACATGCATAATTAGAAAAGATAGATATTATCAAAAATTTAAAAGGACAACGCAAGTTTATGTTTCATAAATCCAACATCATGAACAGTAGCATTATGACAGTTTTTAGGATAATTTATAACAATACAATAAAATTTTGCAAAAGCAATAACACAATGCAAAGAAGTACACAAGCAATGCAAGAAATATCAAAACATCATAAACAGGAACGTTGCAACAGTTTTCAGGATCATCTCTAACAAGACAACAGAATTTTGCCAAAGCATAGAAAAGCAGTAAACAAGCAATGCATGTGTGCACACCGCACACAAGCACCCGCCCATTTATGCTTCATTTCCATTAAAAATAAAATGGATTTAAGTTTGTGCATCCAATATAGATAAATGCTTGTACTTCAATTTTTTTTAAAAAATCTGCTTTGAATTTCAGTTTGTGCACCCTAGATAATGGACTTTGCTTATTTAGAACTTGTAATAAGAAGAAGACAATGCAATGGTCCTGTAATCAGAAAAACAGCACTCCACAAAAGATAGAATGATGAGAAAAAGAGAAATGAAGCAACAGTACCTTATCATTCTCATCTTTCGTAAGTAATGTATTCATAATAACAACCATTGGAGGCCAAACTATCAAATGATCAGTAGTAGTCTCCCGAAGACCCTTCCACTTGCCAAATGCTTCACCAGCAGGTACTATCGAGGTCCCCCTCCGTTGAAGTTCTTCTTCCAAAAGTACAGCAAAATCTCTGTGAAGCTTAACCCTGGTGGCTCCTTTTGTCTTTGCATGAGTCATCAAAGGTTGCAAACCTTTGTACCACTCAATGGCACCCGGACCATTATGGCATGCCGGGCAGTGCCACTGTCTTGTTTGTTCACTAATTTCTTCGACTGACAGTTTATCCAAATCTTCAAAAAACCCCTTGAACCACCGATTCTTCTTTCGTGTCTCATAGCTCTTTTGACTCTCATCAGAATCGTAGTCATCACTAAATCATCATCACTATCTTCCACTAACTCATTTTCATCTGAACCATCATCAACTAGTGGGAGTGCAGTTTCTGTCTCAGAATTACACCTGCGAACAGTTCCCTCCTGATGAATTTCTTCTCTCTTGGGTTGTGAGCCAGATGAACCACCTCTTGCAGCCCATTGCCAACCATGTTGCAGTGGTGGAGGTATAACTGGAGGTGGTGCCATGTATTGCGACTCCAACCCTTATTTGATGGTTGTGGCTTTGAATTACCTCTGCCAATAGGCCTACGAGTGTCAGTGGTCTGAGCCCAATTATTTCCAGAAGTCCTTCCAGCGCCACCATTTGTACCCCATCCTTGTCTTGGTACCCCTCTGGCCGACCCAAGCTTTGGCAGCAGAATTTGAAGATCCTGATGATTTTGCAGCAGCGCCTGCACTGGTACCACTTCGACTCCTAGACTTCTTTGCATATACCTCCCATCCACCATCTTGAGTATCCATGCTCATATCTGCCATCTCCTCGCTTAACTGATCAGCCTTTGGGCTGCCTTTGCCAAAAGTAGACTCTTCAATACCCTTCCCATTTGTTGATGGATTACCACCTGCAGCAGCAGCAGCAGAAAATGTCTTGCCTCCACCCTTTCTTGAATTCATTGTGTCAGAAAACACAGGCACAGTCCTGCAACATTGATTGTGGTAAGATCCTAAACATATTAAACAGCATTATTAGGAATGTTTACATGCCATCAGTTATAACAGGAAATAAGTGACATAACGTGTTAATAAGACTGACCAAACATGTTAAGACGCGATGGCAAGAGAAACAATATGTCTTCCAACCCATTCAGAAGCCATAGCATGCTTCCAAACTCTAGCATGGAACGCAGACAAAGCAAATTGACACATGTAAAAACAGGCATTTGAACTCTCATCACACATTTAGGTTATAATAAATCATCATTTATAAGGAACACTTTGCCCAGGAATAACAGATCAAGTTGGAGATCTAGCAGCCCTAGATAATAATTTTACCACTCTACCCAGCTAAATCATTACGTAAAATTTTGAAGCTCTGAAATGTCATCTTATATAGTATAACCAAACACCATTTCATGTAACTAACATGTGGACTAAAAGCAAATCCACAGACACATCATCGGCATTAAACTTTAGTCCCTTCGTACAAGAACAAAAGATACAAAGCAAACAAGCCAACATACTTACACGTGCTAAAACCTACTCCATGTTGCAAATTCTTTCAAACGAAAAACAATCTAACCATTGCCACCACATTTGAAATCTAGAGCTACTCAACACGCAAAATTATATTCACAAAACCTAATCAAAACTAGATAAATAAAGTACCATCAGAAAATCAAGCTAGGATATATCAGAATGTGAGTACTTATGTCTTAGTTTAACTAACCCTCTCTATTGAGTAAACAGCGGCAAACATATCTGACAAACTCTTTAACAAAATTAAAATAAGTTTCAAAAATCACATCAGTTTTCTCCTCACAGAGAACCCAAAACCATAGAAACCGAGTAATTCAGCCTGCCCCAGTTTTCCAGATTTTACCCTGCTAAAGACCTTCAATGAACCATGCATAAAATTTTCTCAATTCAAAATGGGGAAAAAAAACACCAAAAGACTCATGAGTATGCACACGATAGCATTACCCTATTCCATTCTATAAGAGTGCAGCTCATTAAAAAGACTTTTAATCTTCATTCCCCGCATAACAAGAGAAAATATGCACAATGATAACAAACAATACATAACATAACAGAGCCAAAACTAACTTCAGAAAAAGCTAATAGAAACAAATAAAACTGCAGTATAATAGCAAAATAGAAAAATCTGCAGTACTCTGAATTCACAGCTGCACATTACAAGACCTAAAACCTTGCTTTCTCTTTTCATCAAACAGCAGAGAAATCCACTAATAACAATGTCAAAATGGCATCTCCTTCATCAGAAGACACAGAAATCAATCATTTATACTACAAGAAATTTGTTACTCAGAAACCCGTGAAAATTAGATAGCGTATAAGTGAAAATTAGATAGCGTATAACCAAAAATGAATCGTCAGCGTCCTGTACTCATATCACTAGCTTGATTGCTTATAAAATATGCTAAAAAAACAACTTATGAAAAGAAACAGATAGAAATCAAACAGTTTATTTTAAAAGAAATAAACAAGCAAGTTAAAAAAAAAAAAGAAAGAAAAAAAAACAACTTACGAAAAGAAACAGAGAGAAATCAAACAGTTTATTCTTAAAAGAATAAACAAGCATCTCATTTCATACATAGGGAGAGATAAAGAAAGCTCACACAGGCCTGATCACGAAGGCAGACGAAGCCACTAGTGGAAGCAAACAAAACTCGATAACAGAAAGGGGCAACTCGGAGCGGAGTCCAGATTAGCGTCACACGCTTGAAAACAAGAAGAATTCAGATTAAATAGCGCAAATAACGTTTTCTTGAAAGAAACCACAAAGCCCACGGAGAAATAAATCCATCGGCGATACCGAAACCCAACTGTTGCTTAAAATCATCTTGAAATCCAAAAAAAGGCCCAAGAAACGCAAGAAAAATCGATCAAAAAAAATCCAACGACACCAAGAACTTCCCTCTTCCACTCACGCATAGAAATATTTCGTGGCAAGGAAATACAATAAACACCGATCAAAAAAATCCAACGACACCAAGAACTTCCCACTTCCACTCACGCATAGAAATATTTCGTGGAAAGGAATACAATAAACACCAATCGAAAATTCCAGCGATTTCAAGAACCCTCTAGATACACAGGGTAGAAGCAATCACCTCCGCTTCAACGAAAGCCGGCAAAACCTAGAAAACACGAACTATCCGCCAGAAAAAAACGAAGCACGGCCCACCGGAAACCCACGCTCCGGCAAAAAGCACCGGAATGCCGGCCAGAAAAACAAAATCGCCGACGAGTCTCGTTGAGAAAGAGTGATCGATCGCTGGAAACCCCCTCGCCAAGAAGCGAAGGGACCGGTCGTCGGTGAGCAGTGACTTCCACTAGACGGAGAAAAAGAGAAGGGAGAGAGTGAGAGGGGGAAATGGGCAAAGAAGGGCAGAAATCCGGCGCCTCATAAAGGCGGTGGTCCAGACTCCAGATAAAAATTAAACACAGTTTGTTCCAACGGATAAATCCGGGCGGATCGCCAGTACACCGTACCAGGTCTCCCCATTTCACATTTGCCAATTGATGTGCGGCCTCGCACCGAAATTACTGTATATCGTCCATCTCATCCATCCAATCATTGGAACGCCGGTCAATTCTACGGTTCAGATTCTCTTTGGAAATTACGTGTATATAAAGATGGGTTTCCAACAATGTACACCACCATGAATGTCTGAAATTTTATATATATATATATATACCCACACAAATTTACAGTTTACTGTATACTCTTAAAACTTCCCTTTGCATATATAACTTGTAAATATTTGAACTATATGTATATATATATATATATATA
>KE504677.1:601032-611174 GCA_000441515.1 Elaeis oleifera | reverse complement strand
ATATATATATATATATATATATGTGTGTGTGTGTGTGTGGATACACCTTTATCCATATAAATTATTTCTTTATATATTTACTACATGCAGCTACGGGTATTATTTTTTAATTTCACTTATATCTCTTTTTGGTAGGGAATCTTGTCAAATTTCAAAAATTTATATGATATAATATTAATAATATACATAAATATAGATATCATGATATTTAATTATTTATTTCATCAGAACAATTTTATGGTCTTTTTACATTAATAATTGCATGTTCGAATTATTCGAATACGAGAGTCTCAATCTCATTAGATGACTCATAAAATCTATATCATTTGTATTTTTTCAAAAACATTAAAAGCTAACAATTATTGAAATTTTGATAAATATTTTTGTAATAAAAAAAGGAGGCTTAGTGTATGAGGTTTCTGCTATTGTAAGGATCTAAGGAGGTTCCAATGTATATAGCTTTATCCTTATATGAAAAGATTATTTTTATATTTTAAACCTATGAACATTTGTCTACATGTTTTAATCCTCTCGATATTTACATCCTATACATTTCAAAGCATAAAAATTTCTTTTAGTATATATATAACTAATTAGTTTTCTAATTTATTGATTAATTAATGCAACTTAATTAGTATAAAGCACTACATTTGGCAAAGGTTCACTTTAGATCCCTTAGTAAATTTCTTTCTCTATATTTATTCTTTTGTATAATGGCATATGTATTCAAGTGTGCAAAAAAACCAATCAAAATGCAAACTTGAACGAATAATAACTTTGGTTTGGTTTAAACTAGTTTATGTGTATAATCTTAACCTATTTGGTTCAATTCTAACCCTAATCCTTTTTCATGATTATCCTTTCCACTCGAACATACATCGCTTCTTCTCTCACCATTTCTTCTTCTCCCTGCTGCCATAGCCGCCAGAGACCCCTCATCCCACCAAAACACTGCAATTTTCTTCTCTCATTGGACCTCATCTCACTGCATCTCTTCCTCTTCTCCCCATCATGACCATTAGAGCCCCTTCATGAGTAGCTATGAAGGACAGATGAGATATCTCATCTATGTCCCGTGGGGCATCTCATCTCTTTCAAGCCCCACTATTCCCTCATGAAGCTTTACGCTAGGAACCTCCTCATCAATTCCTCACTACTTTCTCTTCTTTTATTGCTTAATCTTTTCTCCTTTTTCTAGTTGATCACTTATTATCCTAATACCTTTCTTTGATTCTTGAAGTAGGAAGTACGATGAAGAGAGGTTTTGAAGTCATATATTTATAAGAATTTTGAAGAGTATGTGAAACTTTTCTCTTATCTATCTAAATGATAACTCATATTTTTTTTTCCACTCTCTCTTTCTTAGAGGATTTGTAGATCTTTTAGATAGATTATTGGATAAAATCTCCAAAAAACTTATCATGAACTAGCAGCATCTGAATCTTTTAAATCTGATACAACGAACCTATAATTGGATTTCCCCAATCCAATAAATCAAACCAAACTTAATAGAGTTTCTTGATTCAGTTTTATTCAGTTTTTATAAACTATCAATTCAATTCTAGTTTCGGTGTTAGAAAACCAATTTAAATCACTTTGGTTTCAATTTTATCTCTAAACCAACCAAACCCAAACCATGCACACCCCTACCTACATTACATAAATATGTATAATGGTTGTTTTCAAGAAAACGAGAAAAAAATATCATGTCTTCAAATTCACCATTTTATAAACAATTAGTATATAATTGATTCATACTTAATTATAAGAAAATTGACATGATTTATAATAAAATTGTTATTGCTATTGTTGAACTCCTTTTATATGTCCAATGGTGTGATATTTTGTGTGATTGAATTGAATAGAGCCTTGTGGGTGAACTATGGTGGTATAATCTACCGTCATCCCTTTGTTATCATGACAACATACATGATTGAACTAAACCATTAAGTAATCATGGAGGATCCAAAATCTTAAGCATATTTTTGTAATTATGTATCATTTTTAGGTTATTCGTGGAAACTCCACCCCTGCATTTTCTTCTTTCAAGGAAGGAAAATGCATTTTGTTATGTATTAAAGCTTATACATCGGGCTTAAGATTGAAAATAAGTTTGTTTACTTGCTTTATATATGAACCTTTGTGCCTCTCAAGAAATATTTTGAGAATCGAAACTTATTTTTTAGCTAAGAGGCTACTTCATGTTGGTTTCTTTCTTTGATGATGGTTAAAACCACTACAACAGGCACATTTGATCCATATGAATAAGAAAGACGGACAACTGGAGGACCTCGTGAATGCATCCACAGTTCCTGTTTTCAATGAGAATGAACTAATATCTCAACTATCTACAACCTCTAAAATTTTAGAATGATTAGGCTCTGCATGTCTAATGGCTCTTATCTAGCAAACCCGTACTAAAGCCAACTAGCTACTAAAGAAGTGATAAAGTGGATCAGGGGCCTTATAACTAATTTATAGTGGCAGATTCTCCGCAGAAAAAAAGTACAACCCCTTCAATTCTGTTTTATCTTTGTAGGTGGTCCCCTCTGACTATTGATTGCATAAAAAAATATTTGATTGAGATAATTAAGATCTAAAATGAGAATCAGAATGGATGACTCCCATTCCAACTGTTTGGTTGGGAAAAATCTCATTCCGATTCTCATTCTAGAGAAGAATGGGAATCATCCATTCCTTAAGAACCGAAATCGGACTCATCCAACGAAATCAAATCTCATTCCAGTGGAATGATATTAAAAAAAAAATTAATCCGTCCGTCTACCCAACCTCGACCGCATACTTCTGCTCCCGATCCTCTCCAGCTCCGCTACCTCCTTCCTCCTCTCGCTCTCTATCACCTCTTCGTCCACTGTAATCACCATCTGATCCGCTGACGCCATGATCCCTCAGTCATCGGTGCCGCATCAACCTCTGGCCGCCTTCCTCCACCCCCTCCTCCTCTCCCTCTCCCTCGGATGATGAGAAGCCGCTGCACCCACACCGGCCGTTGAGTGTGTCACCTCCGCTTGTGTGTTGTGCTTCTGCTACCGCTATCGATCCTCTGGTGCTGCATCAAGCTCCCCTCAAGGTCGTCTTCCGAGCCACCCGCCGCCTCTCCCACTCCTCTGCTTGCTGTTGCGGCAGCGAAGGAGGACCTAGCCAACGCCTCGTTGCCCCCCTCCTCCTTCGATATCGATTTCTACACCAATCGATCGTCGTCCGAATGACGATCCAAATGCCCAAGGGATGATCTCTCCGTGCGGCGAAGGAACTCGTCGAAATTCTAAGCCTTTGGGAATGTCTCCAGCACCATCAGATCTAACTGCTGCGACCGCCGTCCTCCCCCGTGCATGGGACCTGAGGATTACGAGAGAAAGAGAAGAAGGGACCCGAGGATTACGGGACAGAGCTGATTTAATTTATTTGGTTAATATCTATATTTTTTAATGATAATTTTTTAAAATAAAAATATTATCATTATACTTAATTTTATTTAATATCAATTTTAAATAATTAATTTTAAAAATTTAATTAAAATAAAATAAAATTTTGAGTTGACTCCGATTCTTATCTTTATATGAACCAAATAGCAACAATGGAAATCATCTATTCTGATTCTGATTCCGATCATGAATCAAATGCTTCCGGAGATTAGGCCATTCCGATTTCAATTCCAATCCATTTCAATTTTTATTCTGATTCCGATCCTGATTGCGAACCATACACTTTTTAAAAGCAGCCTCTCATTATCTCCTCATTTGAATGAAGTTGCCTCTTTTCTCCTCTAATTCAATCACATGACTCCCCTTGGTTTGTAGACTCAAGATTCAATTATATTAAGGGGGTACTTAGTTGAAGGAAGTAGGGGTCTAGAATCGGAATGGGAATGAGTGACTCCTATTCCAACCACTTGATTAGGAGGAGTCCCATTTCGATTTCAATTTCGAGACAGAATGAGAATGGCCCTATCTATATAGAACTTAAGGGGTGCTTGGTTCGCGATCGAAATTGAAATCAGAATCAGAATCGAAATGGCTTGGAATCAGAATCGGAATGGCCAAATCTTCGAAGTACTTAGTTCGTGATCAGAATGAATCGAAATCGGAATCGAAATTAAAATAAAAATTGAATCAATAGAGAAGATTAGGAATTGAATTCTATATAAATTGGGCCATTCCCATTTTATCTCGAAATCAGAATCGAAATGGAACTCCTCCCAATTAAACAATTGAAATAGGAGTCACTAATTTTCATTCCGATTCTAAACCCTCACTCCATCCAACCAAGCACCCCTCAATCCCTACTCTTCTCTATGGATTCAAATTTCATTCCAATTTCGATTATGATTCCGATCACGAACCAAGTGCTTCGAAAGATTTGACCATTCCGATTGCAATTCTAAACCATTTTGATTCTGATTCCGATTTCGATCACGAACGAAGCACCCCTCAAGATTAGAGATATCGCAAAAGGCAAATAACCTGCCAATCCAATCCAAAAATAAACGAAATATAAAGTTGAATTTAAACAAAAAACCTTATAAACCCAATAAGCTATTAGATTGGGTTTGGTCTCCAAATTAGATATGAAGTCTTATTAGATTGCATTTGGATTTAGGCTAATTATACTTGAAAACACGAAGTCTAGTCCAACTACCTATACACATATATAATAAAATATATCCATATAACTATATATATAATATTAATATATATGTATATGTGTGTGCCTGTATATATTATATTTCTTTTAATCATAAAGAAACAATCCAGCAGAGAGTCAAAAATTGCACCCTATCATTTTCCATTAAATTGGTGTTTGTGTCATATATGGTTATGGTTATTTTTGTTACCAACAAACTTCTTTTCATAATATATTTATTATGATTTAATATTTATATTGAGCTTGAATATTATATGTTTCCTTCCCATGTTTTTGTCATATAAATGCCTTTTTATCCACAACTTTTTACATCTTTTTATATCAATGTTCTATTTCCTATTTCTGAGAATGTGAAGTGGTATCCTAGTGTATAAATAATTTGAAAAATAATCTAGAAGGCATAACAAAGAAACTTGTTAGATGTCTGATTTCTACTCAAAACCTAATCATTTTTGAGTCTAATATGGATATAGACTTCTAGGGTTTGGGGTTGGATACGACCAAATCAAAATAGAACTTGACCAATCGATACCCTTAGTTAAGATACAATCTTATATGGAATAGTGTATATGTAATACTCTACACCAATTTTAAAGTAGCACAAAAAAATAAAAAAAGAAATAGAGATAACTCTTGATGGGAGTTCTTCTTTTTGTAGACTCCTGATCAGAGTCTAAATTGGAGGTCGAGAAGGAGTCCAACTCCTCTCCCACCACCTTTATTTAAAGGGATAAAATCCCTTGTGAAACACCCCTACTGGCCGCTATTTTCATTGGAAAAGGATTGATCCTTATTTTCTCGGGTTCGTCGAAGACATGACCAATCCTCACCGAAGATGAGGTGTGGATCTCCTATCTCTCTTTCATTTTCTTGCTAGGTCTTCTTCCATGTCTAGTGAACCACCGCCAGGTGGATTCCATTGGGAATCACCAAAGATTGTTTGAAATACCTCCCCGCTTTGGTTGTTTTTCCACCCATCCTTTTTGGCTTTTCCAGCACCGATAGCCATTGTCGACCATCGGTCTAAGGTCCATCGGCTATGCCGTCATAACCCCAGCCACCGTCGGCCTGAGCCATGCCGACGGTGACCACTATTTGAAATTAAAAAAAAAAGCCATCTTCTATTTTTAGATCTGTTTCTCTCTTTTTTTTCGATGGAAATTGTCACTGTCGACCACCGCCCTATGGTCTCTCACCTGTGCCGCCAGCAACCCGACTACTACCACCTTAGCCACATCGATCGTGGCCTCTGATCTAGGGTACAAATGAAGACCCAAAGGTCCCCTAGTTTGCATAGAACCCATGGGAAGAAAGAGAGAGGAAGAAAAAAAGAAAAGAAAAAAAAGAAGAAAAGAAAAGAGGAGAGAGTTTCTCTCTCTTCCATCTCTCTCCTTTCTACTTTCTCTCTCTAATTTTTTTTCTATAAATTTTTCTCTCTAGAATTATTCTCTTGCTAAGTTTAGTCCAATGAAGGTATTTTTTTTTTGATAATTTTGATTGAGCTTAGTGAAGGATCCTGATCCATGATCACTGGACAACGTGTCGACACCCACCTTAGCCAGATTAAATTCTTCTAAATTTGATTATTTATGATTTTGTTGGATCATATATACATTAGTTCATTCATGATTTGATTAATTTATCTTGATCAAATTGATTGAGATGTCGGATAGTGTTGTCTGATCGATCATATTTTATTTATTAATTTTTCTCTCTTCTTATATTCTTTCTCTACTTGATTTATAAAAGTAGTCAAGGGTTGGAGCCCTATATCTCTTAGTCTAAGTTGATCCAATTGAAAGACTTAGAATCATCTAGTTTAATCATGATCGAATAAAATTATCATGACTAGATCAATTTGGACCGTAGGATGCGACTATTGTTCATCATGTCTTCCTTGATTCTTTATATTCTTTCTGATTATTAGACTAAATTCTATATAGGAGTATAGCCATCTCAAGAAGGTGTCTAGTAGTGGATTCTGCAATCTGATCTATGAATTGAAGATTTTGAAAAAAATTTATGGAATGATGTGGATTTATTGGAATACGTGTAAGATAAGTAATGCGACTCTTTTTTTAGATTTATCGATAAATTATATAGTATTTACATCATTAAATTTGAATCATATGATTTGTGATTTGTGAATATAAAGTGTTGGGGGATAGTATGTTGTCCAAGCGGAATACATAAACTTATGAAATATACTACATTGTCACCACGACATTGTCGGAGGTGAATGAGCATGATCCCAGCGATAGATGCATCATCTCAGAATAGTAAAACTTTGGTGGGGGGAGAGCGGTCATGAAGTTACATCAGAAGAGGTCATTCAGTACATAATGAGGCAGCAGAAGATCTTGGTAACTTTGGACTCAAGTGATCCATATTTTTCGACTAATCCCTCAAGATGGAGCTTCTCAATAGAAAATCCTGGTTTTGACTGTCGATCCTTGTTTCAGCTGATCCCAACTAAGACCACCAATTCACTATTCATCGATTTTTGCTTCAGTTACACATCATAGCCACTAGCATCGCAGCAGCCCTCATCTCTACTTGCCACGCCACTCACTGATCCAAAGCTTAGCAGCCAAGACAGATCCCATCTGAAAGTTTTGCAACTCTTTTCAAATTCAAAGTGGCCCAACTGGCTGTGAAGCAAATAAGACAGGTACAAACATAACATTCTGATAATCTTAGTCCCAAATCTCGCTACGATGCATTTGAATCAGTTAGGATAACCGAAATGACGGTTCTAAATGGCTCTCACCTCCATCTATTAATGAGGTCTCAAAGGGACCCTCCAAGTACGTACACTATTTCTCTCATATGCTCTTTCTCTCTATTCTTTGAGACCTGATTTGAGCGTCGGAGGGTTCCTATCGGAAGGATATGCCTATCCCTCAACTCCAGTCTCTCCGATCAAAAGTCAGATTTCAACGACAATAGATTAGCACTAGAAGGAGTGGCCCTTGCCTATTTACTTAAGAAAGAGTATGCTATTCATCACCATGCCACTGCGGAGAGCTTCTTCAAGGCATGCTGGGTGCTCTGCTGCCACTACTCTCCATGCGGTTGAGAATCTAAATGAGAACCATGCACCGATGTCCCAACCAATGCCACCACCACAACCGCCACAATTAGCTTCTGGAGCGAGTCAAGACTACTTTGCCATGCTGATCGATCAGGTGCGGGTACTAACAGCGGCGGTCAACATCATGCGGCGGCCAACACCCGGCACAGGCGGCACTGCCGCAACATCCTCCTCGATCACCACCGTAAAGCCTAGATCGAGGAAGATAGATCAGATTAAGCCGGCTCTAGAGTCTCAAACGTTGGAGGCATTCACCTACTCCCCACTTTGGGAAAGGCTCCACCCTAGGGCAGTCACCAGCCCGCCATTCGAGGATCCATACGGTCCACAATGCTGACGTGGATTGGTTTTCACATTGACCCACCATTTGATGACATGATCATGCGAGAACTGCTACACCCTGGCTTCAAGATGCCTCAACTGGAAGCTTACAATAGGTCTACAGACCCAGTCGATAGGGTTGGAAGTGGGCTCGGACCAGCCCGAGGCCTATCGGGTCAGGCCGGCTTCGAATCGAGCTTCGGGCTCGGTCTGAAACCATACAGGACGGGCTCGGGCCAATAAAACAGGACCCATTTTATTTTCGGACCAGGCTCGGGTGGACTTTTGGTCCACTGAGCTCGACTAAAAGCCCAATTCCCAATCCGAGAGTGGCCGAGCCCGGGCCCAAAATGGAGCCCAACCAAAAGCGCTCGAAATGAAAATGGAACGCGGGAAATGGAATTGGAGCCCGACTAAAAGAGCCCATCACCTCTTCAACTCTTCCTCTTCTCTTCTCAGCCTTCTCCTGACTTTTTCAGTCTGCAGTTTCCCCATCGAAGTTGATCTTCCAACCGTGTTCCATCCCTGATCCATGTTCCATCCACTGACCGCCATCGTCATCTTCCTCCATCGTCTTGTGTGATCTTCTATCTTCCCCATTTACCATCGCCAACACAGTGGCATTGGTCCTCCATCTTCCCTCATCATCATCAGCCATCACTGACACGTCTTCCTATCTTCGGCCATCACCGTTCGTCGTTTGGTAAGGATCCTCCGAATCCCTTCCTCCGAATCTCAAGTATTAGTATTCCTTAATCCCTATTTCTTTTCTCTCAAGATTAGGGTTTTGAAGTTGTATTGCTAGAGAGCGGAGGCTAGGTTCACCGTGCTGCCATGCTGGGCAGCTAGGCTTCAACACCTTGCCGGAGCCAAGGTTAGACCTCCATCCTTTTAAACCCATTGATCCCATTAACCCTTAAACCCATCGCCTCTTCGGCTCTTCCTCTTCTCTTCTGTCTCTTGACTTTCTCAGTTTCCCCATCGAAGTCTCGAAGTCGAAGAGGCTGAAGAGCCCTAGCCCTGGCCTCCCTGGTCTGTGTTCTATCCACCAACCGCCATCACCATCTTCTCTTCCCCATCATCATGTCTGATCTTCCGTCCTCCCCATTTGCCATCGCCAACACTGCAACACAGTGACACCGATCTTCCATCTTCCCTCATCGGCCATCACTGACGCCGTCTTCCTATCTTCAGCTATCACCGTTCATCATTTTGGATAAAGATCCTCCGAATCCTCTTCCTCCGGATCTCAAATCTTAGTATTTCTCAATCTTTATTTCTTTTTCTCTCAAGACAGGGTTTTGAAGTTGTATTGCCAGAGAGCAAAGGCTAGGTTCATCGTGCTAGGCAGCTGGGCTTCAACACCTTGCCAGAGCCAAGATTACATCTCCATCCATCGTGTCTCCCCTATTTTGGTCTTCTTCGTTGCGATATTGATCATTTTAGCTAATCACCTGTTTTAGCATATTGGTCATATGCAAAGCACTATGCATTATTGTTTGCACCTGTGACCACAAACCACCAGCAAACAATCAGTTCCTTCAAGAAATTTTTGGGATAAAGTTGCATGATGTTTGGCATATGTCAAATTTTTGTTTTGTCATATTCATTTTCGAACAATTAAAATTATTAGTGCAAAATTTCGCCGGTGCCGGAGAAGCTGGAATCGAGGGAGTCACGGTCACCATCGAAACCTGCAAAGAAAGTCTCAACCAGAGTTGGGGGTGCTCCGGCAAGACCCTCCGACTCTCAAGTCAGTACTCTGCCTCAACAGAAATGAAGTGCTTGAATAGAAATTTTAGTAGAGTTTTGAGCTTAGAGAAGAACGTATCTGGGGGTCCCTTTTTATAGAAGGAGAGCATAACTGATTGACAGCGACGTCTATAACCACCTGGTAGTCAGCCGTTCGGGGCCACGCGAAATTTGTTACGGAGAGTAGTGGCATTAGGGGCCGTTCAGAGCCATGTGGAGTTTGTTATGAAGAGTGGAGTGATGTCTGTTGTCGTGACTTGCCAGAGAGTGGTGGAGCCGTGTGGGATCCGTTACAGAAAGTGGAGCAGAG
>KE504677.1:557272-572216 GCA_000441515.1 Elaeis oleifera | reverse complement strand
TAGAGAAAAGTATATGTTAGCCAAGATTGGCTTCTAGGGCACACATCAAACACTTGGTTCCTTATTAGATAAGGTTTAGATTAAGTCAATAGCTTTCATCTTAACCTAATCTATTTGGGTCATGTGGGGCATCATATTGGGCACCTCATTTAGGTTAGACTAAGCCAATTAGTTGGCTGATTTTTTTCCTTAACTTTCTTTTTTGGCCCAAATTTTTTGGAAAGGAATAAGGAGGGCACATGCCACCTTTGGATGAGATCCAGAAAGGTACATGCCTCCTTCTTTCTTGGAACGTCTATATGTGCATGGCATGTGAAATTATGTGAAAGAATGAGAGGAGCACACGTCCCTCTCTAATTTTAGCTTGTGGAGGAGGAAGAAAGGCACACGCCCCATCTCTCTCTTCTTGGATGAGGACAAGTGGCTGTCAAGTGTTGGCACCCACTTCACCTTCTTATTTGGGAGAGATGACATTCCTTTAGGTAATTTTCTTGAAAAAAAATTTGAATAAAGGAATGTGTTGTTATGAGATAACAACTAACCATTTTATCTTTTTTTGTTTGAATTTTGCATTCAAATCAAGGATCTATAAAATGGGCTGCCTTTAGGGTTTGCAAAAGAGATGAAATTAAATTTTCATAACCTCTCATTATGTCCACGCCTCCTCTCCCTCTCCACTCTGTCCAACATCCAAAGAGTTGAGCGTCCACATCTCCTCACATCTAAGATTGTTAGGCTAGTTTCTCTTGTGCCAAGAAAGTCTAAAGTGTTAAGATCGGGAAAAAGATCAAGTGTTGATCTAAGATCCAGAAAGGCTATCAAGAAGGACGATCCAAGGTTGATCTTGGTAGATATCTATAGAGGCCAGACACGTGCATGGCTAATCTATGAATCTCCTTCAGATCCATATTGTTCAGATTGTAGTGTTCGTCTGCCCACGCAAGGTGATGAGATCATCCTTCTCTATTTTGTATGCTGATATAAATGCTAAATAAACTTGATTTAGATCTATGCATAATATATTGGGTCGAAAAAAATTTTGAAATTCTGCTGCCTCTGATCTGATCCGATCTGGTGTGCAACCGATCCTTCACGTACAACATACTTCGACAAGGGTACTACTGGCCCATGATGCAGTAAGATACAGCCAGCTTCATCAAATATTATGATCGATGCTAGCAGAATGCTAATATCCAACACCAACCAACCATTCTACTAGCCTCGATCAGCACCTTTTGGTCATTCGCATAATGAGGAATGGACATCTTGGGTCCTTTTCTATAGGCATTGGGTCAAAAAAAATTTATTGTAGCTATCGACTACGTCACAAAATGGATGGAAGCCGAACCTCTTGCCAGCATTGCTGAAGCTAAAGTAAAAGACTTCATTTAGAAGTTCATTATTTGTTACTTCAGTCTCCCTCGAATGCTGATCACAGACAACAAACGCTAATTCTTCTATTCCAAATTCGCTAAATTCTATTAGAGCCTAGACATCGCCCACCATTTCACATTAGTAGGACATCTATGGGCCAATAGAAAAGTTGAAGTAACTAACCATACATTTTTGCGAGGACTGAAGGTCAGGTTAGATCGTGCCAAAGGGTCTTAGGTAGATGAACTTTATAAGGTGCTCTGGACCTATCGAACCACCTAAAGAATACCTACTGGAGAAACTCCTTTCAATCTCTCCTTGAGAACAAAACAGTCATCCTAGTAGAGGTCGGGCTCCCTTCACCATGGGTCAAGAACTACAATGACCAAAATAATGAGGAGCAACTTCAAGCGAATTTAGATCTACTCGAAGAAGTTTGGGAGAAGGCACGAGTATGGATGGCAGCTTATCAGCAAAAAATGGTGCAATACTATAACTCCTACGTCCAAAGCAAAAATTTAAGATCGGTGATCTGGTTCTACGTTATCCCAAAGTGTCACAGCCCATAGAGTAGGAAAACTGTCTCTAAACTGGGAAGGCCTCTACCATATAGAAGAAGTCATCCGACCAAACCTATTGCCTGAAGCAATTAAATGGATCCTTCTACTTTGGTCATGGAACTTGAAGAACCTCTGAATATACTACCAATGATGTGATGTGATAATTATTCAATAATATAATTTTTTTTCAGCACATCGTCATCTTCTTTGACACACAAGTCGAAGAGCTTGATGACCAAAAAGCGTAAGCTAACCTAATAAGACCCGAGGCCCTTTGTACTAAAATAAACTGAGTTGATAAAGATTTTGGTCATACGAGAAGCAGGGGCTAACCTGTGAGGACCCTCAGTACTCATCGATCCAATCTATATGGGAAGAAGGTCTCGGTGATCAAGAAGTGAGGGGTAACTTATAGGATCCTTGAAGGATCCTCACTTTTTAGTGAACAGAGCCAATAAAGATCTTGGTTGTACAAGAAGTAAAGGCTAACCTAAAAGGATCTTCAGAGGGCTAATCTGTGAGGACCCTTAAAGCCTATCAATCTAAGTCACGTGAGAAGTGAAGGCTAACCTATGAGGCCTTCCTTCGGAGTTTGTCGATCCCAGTAGAGCAGACTGAAGATCCTAATGACTAGGAAGTGAGGGCTAATCTACAAGACCCTCAAAGGTCCCTTGCTTTTCAGAGAGCAGAGCCCATAAAGATCTTAGTCATATAAGAAGTGAGAGCTATCTCTAAGGGCTCTCGAAATGAAGTTGAAGATGAGAGCTAACCTCCAAGGACTCTCAAAATGAAGTTAAAGATGGGAGCTAACCGTTAAGGACTCTCAAAGCAGAGGCTAAAGCTAACCTATAAAGGTCTTTGCAGATCCCCTAACACGAAGCCTAAATACATCTAAGTTCGGATCGCATGGATACAAGGGAACCAAAGCAAAAAGCACTGTGAAGTAAAAGATCAAAAATTTAAATATTTATTAATAAATTTATCTGATTACAGAAGTTAAGTTGTGAAAGATAAGCGATGATAAAAAATATATATATACATCATTATTCGCTTCTAGTTGGTGGAGTTTCAGTGCGTTGTGAACCTGAAGCATCCTCGATGGCCAGGTATTCAGAACTGGTGTCACCAACCTTAGGTACTTCAAGGAGGCCGATGTCTATCTTAGGGAAGAATTGGAAACCAAGCTTTGCATTCTTCAAAATCAGCCTCAAAAGCCATAACAGATGCATTCTTCGTTCAGAGGGTTATCTCAAGCTGGGTGGTAGCAAGCAAAGACTCCTTACACTTGTCTTTGCCTTCGGCGAATCTATTTGCTGCCATACTCTCCACCAATCTAATATGAAGATCTACCATCTTCGACCTCTCTTTATTCAAAGTTTGAAGGAGGTAGCCTTTGGCCTTTCGAGCTGAAGTAAGCTCACTTCGAAGCTTGATGACTGTAGATCGCTCCTTATTATTGATTGGATGAGATCATCCATCATCCCTCCAGCCGAACAAAGTTCGTCCTGGAGCCGATTTATCTTGGCAGTCGAACCCCATCTGGCTTCTTCGATAATCTTGGACAATGTAATAGCATACTTCAGTCTAGATATCTTATTTTGGGCTTCACGAAGCTCCTCTCGACAAAGAACTATCTTTGCAGCCATACCCCATCTAGCTTCACTCGTCATCTTGATGAGCTTATCACATTCTTCGATCAACCTGTGCCTCTCCACAAGATATTTTCTACGAGTTTGCTTGGAGCACACCCTCAAACGATTATTTTACTAAAGCTTTATCATATTCCTTCTTCATCTTTGAGAGTTTCTGTCTTGCTTCAGCTGCTTCTTTTTTGGCCTTCCTAACCCATTTCTAAGGGCTTTGAATCAGAGTTTTATCGGTAAGGCCGTTATTACGTGTGAAAGTTTGGCACGATGACTTCCATAATAGTTACATCAGCCAAGCTAAGATAAACACATCACAATAACTATAAGTCAAAAAAAGATATAGAGGTAAAAGCTATCTTTTTATTAATATGAAATATTCATTATATCGATAGGAAAATAGAAGAATAGATACAGAACTCAAACATTTACAACCTTGGTCTAAGAATCGACAGAGGAACTTAGAGCAGCTTCGATTGGATTCGGTGGTGAAGAAGCTTCAATGATGGCAGATGTTGGCACATCCCCAGATGCTGGACCAGACCTTGGCCGTTCTCCTGTTGTAGCAGAATCAGAGGACGGATCTCCTATGGCTCCTCCTTCTTCCCCTCGACTCCTCCTTTTCTCCTTCGGCTCCTCCTTCTCCTTCTTCTTCTTCTTTGTCTAGGAAGGCTAAGTCCAAATCTAGGAAGCGCACCACCATCTTTATATGGTAGCCGTCTCGGCCAGCAATATAAGCTTCCTGATCGAACTTCACTTTCTTCGAAAATTCCTTTGATGCCTAAAAGATCTCCACCGCCAAATGCCCAGCTTCGGCTATTTGGCCTTCGACCTTCTTCTTAGCCTCTACAACCTTAGCCTAAGCCGCCTGTCGCCTCTTCTTCTCCTAGGTCAAGTCGGTCTCGACCTTTATTTTGGTAGCTTCAATCTTGTCCAGCACCTCTGTTAGGCATTTGGCTAACCTTCGATCAAGCCCCAAATGCGGCAGCATCCACCTCCTCGTATTTCTTCTATGCGTCAACTACGTCCCCCCTGACAATCCTCAAATTATTGATAAGGACAATAATGTAGTGACCCAGCTGCACTCAGAAAAAAAGGTTAGTAGCTAAAAGTGAAAAAAGAGATAATAAGAAGAGGAGAGGGACTCACCCAAACCATAGAGGTCAAGGTCTCCCTCTGCCGCCTCCCAAAACTCTGCCCCTTGACCCTGTTCAAATCGACATCGAGAAGCATCCCTTCGAAGGCATAATAGGTGGTCCTCCAATCCTCAAAGATGGCATCTAGACGAACTTTGGATACACCTTACCTCCACTCGATAGGTGCATCGACAGAGTCCGAGCTTGACTGTTCAATCCGGGGCACAGACTGATGACTTCCTTCAGCTTGGGAGGCAAGAAATGCTACTGGCTTCAGCGGACGAGACTGAATCGAAAGAGCTGAAATGACTTCGGCTTAGGCAGAAGGAGCCATTGGGAGAGGCACCTGCTTGTGGCTGGTTTTAGAGGACCTATGCTTCCTCTGGGCCCCATCGACGGCCGATGAGGATGCCTTTCTCTTCTTCAATGCATTCTTCCGCTATGACTCAAGTTCTTCGAGCTTCATATCTACATCAAACCAAAGCAATCAGCAAAAAAAGAGAGAAAGAAGAGAGGGGGAAGAAAGGGAGAAGAAAAAGAAGGTAAATACCAAAAATAGTAGCTAAATTAATCTTTGGGGTCGGGCAGATTAAGACTAGTATTGAAGAGGGTCTACTCCGATAGCAGTTGCGTTAGAGGAGGAATCTTGTACTTTTGTAAAATTTTGGAGCAAAGCAAGTCCTCTCCTTCCAGCTTTGGGATCTGAAAAACAGAGTCCCTTGGCCAACCTTAATAAAGAATTCTCAAGCTCTCGATGAAAGGGTCTGAAACAAATAAGAATCAGCCCTTCCACCCATGGACCGAAGAAGGGGCCTTCTTATTAGGATAGGGGCACCCTTTGGAGGAGAAACATACCATCAGTCTTCGGTATATCTCTTGATCATACAGAAGGATTGCAAGAGGAAAGAAAGGTTGGACTTTGGCTAGGATACAGAGGGTGACGAAGCCAACTATAAAATAAGAGTTTAGAACAATAGAACAAAGGAAGATTTAAAGAATAAAAAGTTCTACAATGAAAGAATGGATGGACAGTTCGAGCCTGGCCTTAAATGTCTCTTCATACAAGCTGATCCGACCAGATGGAGAATTATCAATCCTACCACTCGGCCCCTAGAAGCTCCAACTCATATGAAGCTGGAACTCCGAATTGGGTCCGAATCAGACTCAGATCTTCTGAGTCCAACACGGACCTAATGGTGTTAAGCACGAAGGGCAAGTCAGCATCACGCTCGACACCCAAATCTAATAGATTTTCTTCCAAAGAAGAAGACTCAGAGGACCAATCTTCACCAAAACTATCGAATCCAGCCATTAAAGAATGGAAAGTGACCAAAAGAAGAAGGAATATTAAAAGGCAGAAAGGGAATCAAGAGAGCAGACAAACAAAGAAAAGGTTGAAAACCAGCAGAAGAAAATAAAACAAAAGAAGACTAAGAAATCAGCAGTAGGAGAAGGAGACCAACCTACACATGAAGTAGGAGTCTGTATCAGAGAAGGTTGCCAGAAAGAAAGCACCAACAACATTAAGAAATTGGAGGAGGTAGCTGGAGAGAGAGTTTCTCAGAGAAGAAGCCAAAAACCTAGCCTAGAGGGGAAGAGAAAACCTTGGAAGCATCGGAGAAAGAACAAAAAGATGTTACGATCTCCTTTTATGGGTGCATGGGAGCTGTATAACATGGATACCGAATTGCCTCTGACCGATGGATGGTTGACATCTGGGCATCTTCATTGGCCAATAGAAACTGACAGCCGACTCATTTATGAGTCACGTTAAAAATGAAGCACACTGTCCCGCAAATTTTGTAAATTACTCCCTCTCCCACAACCATGATTACTCTCTGACGCAACCCTTCATTTCGTCCAAAAGTTGCAAACGTAGTTTCAACAACACAGGACACGTGCCTCATATCTTCGATGATGCAGAACTCATGTACTCCCTTCATTCGAACCAACTCTAATCTAAACTCAAAAGTAGGGGACATATGTTGGAGGGTAGTATGTCATCTAAGTCGAAAACATAAACTTAGGAAGTATCCTGAATTGTCACCACGGCACTGTTGGAGGTGAATGAGCATAATCCCAGGGATAGATGCATCATCCCAGAACAATGAAACTTCGGAGGGACTGTAAAGCTACATCAGAAGAGGTCATTCAATACAAATGAGGCAGTAGAATATTCTAGTAACTTCAGACTCAATCGATCCATGCTTTTCGACTGATCTCTTAGGATGGAGCTTCCCAACAGAAAATCCTCGTTTCGGCTGTCGGTCCTTATTTCAGTCGATCCCAACTTCGCCCGCTAGTTCACTATCCATCGATTTCTACTTCAGTTATACATCCTAGCCACTAGCATCAGAGTGGTCCTCATCTCCACTTGCCATGCACTTATCGATCCAAAGCTTGGTGGTCAGGATAGATCCCATCTAAAAGTTCCACACCTCTTTCAAATTCAAAATGGTCCAACTAGCTCTGAAGTAAATAAGACAAGCACAACTGTCACATCTCGATAATCTCAACCCCAAATCTTTCCACGATGTGCTCGAATCGGTCAAGATAAATCAAAAATGACACCCTCAAAATAGCTATCGCCTCCATCTATAAATAGATATCTCAAAGGGACCCTCCAGGTACGTACACTATCTCTCTCACATGCTCTTTCTCTTATTTCTAAGACCTGACTTGAGCGTCGGAGGGTCTCCGTCAAAGTCAACTTCGATCAGGACTTGTCTTGTAGGTCATCTTTCCAGAAAATACATCTATCCCTCAACTCTAGCCTCTCCAACCAAAAGCTGGATTTCAGCGGCAACATGAAGCATGATATTTTGGTTAAATCCATTATAGATGCAATTGATGTATTATTGAAAGCATTAATTTATTATGGAATTGTGATCGATTGATTTTGATTTTGGATGGTTTTGCTTATTTGTTCGATTGAAATATAAAACTAAATTTATCGAAAAGAAAGATTTGAATCGAGATGAATTTTAACTCGCAGTCTTACTATATATCGAAACCTTTTCAATGGGAGTTATATGTTGGCATATCAATACCCTACCAATGGGGGTTATGCGTTGGTTCATCGATATCCTGTCAGTAGAGGTTATATATTGATACATCGATATCTTGCCAGTGAGAGTTATATGCTGGTTTATCGATATCTTGTCAGTGAAAATTATGTATTGGTATATCGATACCCTATCAATGGACGTTATGCCGGTATATTGATATCCTATCAGTGAAGATTGTGTGCTAGTATATCAATACCCTGCTAGTAGAGGTTATGTGCTGGTATATCGATATCTTATTAGTGGAGCTTATATGTTGGCATATCGATACCCTGCTAGTAGGAGTTATACACTAGTACTGTGATTAGTTCATGGCTGGCGAGGTGAACTGAATGTTTTGAAAGGAATCGATTTATGAATTCAAAATAAATTTTGAAAAGACTGAGTTTGAATGATCTTATTTTTTGATTAGTGTTGTATGTTTAAATTGATGCACCTTATATATTTATTTTTAATATATTATTATTACTGAATTTATTTAGATGAAGAGTACATTGCTTACTGGATTGTCTAGCTCATTACTCTATATTTTACTGTTTTAATAGATTCAGAAGACTAGCTTGACTTAAGGATTGTATATGGGATAATGAATTAGAAGTGAAATTTGATATCTTTGTTTAAATTAGGATTTATTGATGTTGATTGAAAACTATAAAATTTTATTTATAAGATATTTGATTCAGTTATTTAAATTAAAGTTGAACATTAAATATTGTTTCGTTGTTGCTTTATAATATCATAATCAGATGTCTTGCATGCTTATGGGAAGAGTTCTTTATGAATATGCGGTGGTTGCCATGACCTCTAGCTCGCAATCTTGAGTTGGAGGTGTAACAATTTATAATAGATATTTTTTTTTAGAACTAAAATGCAAGGAATCATGATCAAAGTTGGGGTGAGAGTGGTGCTCAAGGCCCCATCACTCTTTAACCAATTACCACCTTATTTAAGTGCCTGATGATTTGAGATTTTATAAGTCTCAAATTTAAGACAAAAGTTCATAAATTGAATTTGACCCTTATGTGAAATTTGAATATATGTGCTTTCTCTCATTTCTAATTTAGTCATTTAAGCAGGATTGATAGATTCTAATAGCTTTATATTCTTTGGCTACACTTGAGTGGTCACTACCCTGTGCTTACTAGAAGTTAAAAAAGTCACAAATCAAGAGAAAGAATATTCGCATCCATAACCATCATGGTTAATACAGATTTATTTAGTAAGATTTTTGATTTAGTTATTTGAATTAAAGTTGAACATTAAATATTATTTCATTGTTGCTTTATGATATCATGATCAGATGCCTTGTATGCTTATAAAGAGAGCACTTCATAAATATGCGATGATTGCTATGACCTCTAGTTCGCAATCTTAGATTGGAAGCATGACAATTTATAATAGGTACCTTGTTTTAGAACTAAAATGCAAGAAATCATGATCAAAGTTGGGGAAAGGGTGGTGCTCAAGATCCCATCACTCTTTAACCAGTTACCACCTCTATTTTAAGCGTCTGGTGATTTGAGATTTTGTAAGTCACAAATTTAAGACAAAAGCTTAAAAATTGAATTTGATCCTTATGTGAAATTTGAATATCTGTGCTTTCTCTCATTTCTAATTTAGTCATTTAAGCAAGATTGATAGATTCTAATTGCTTTATATTCTTTGGCTACACTTGAGTCACCGTTACCCTGTGCTTACTAGAAGTTAAAAAAAGTCACAGATCAAGAGAAAGAATATTTACATCCATAACCATCATGGTTGATAAAGATTATTGATGTGGTTTTTCCATTTGGTTTTGGCAACCAATGGTAACCATGAGATAAAGATGGCTTTCAAAAGAGAACAAAAAAGGGAAAATAATGTGCATCTATAGTACAAAATAGGAACAAGATGTGTTTCTTGTTCTCTATACTTTTCATTATTTCCATCTATTTGGCTTCATTTGCTGACCTTTTCTTTCCTCTTTTTGTTCCCTTTTTTTTAAAAAACACTTTGATCCAAATGCAAAATTAATTTCTAAACTATAAATAAAAAATTGTTAGAATTTTTGTTGCATTTGCATACTCACAAAATCTTGGAGCCATCCATAATTATTTAATTTTTCAAGCATGCTTATAATTTTTTATATTCATGAACATCTATATATAACATGTCATAAATTTGTAATAAACAAAATCTATAGTTAGGGTCAATCATGTTATCTGAAATGAAGGTTGTGATGGTTAATTAATGAAGTAATATTATTGAATGTCACATACCCCAACTTTCACAATCTTTTTATTATTTTAACAAAGATTATATATACAAACAACAATTGTAATTGGAAATGCTTAATAAATCCGTATGGCTCCTTTTGTGGAAAATCCATTTACCTTGAATTGAAATCAGTCATTATTTTGTTATGTTTACGAACATATACGATTAAGAACTAATCTTACTTAACTTGATCTAGCTTGACCAAATTCTGAAAAGAGGTAACTAATGTAGTTCGGATTTCGGATTCTATGTTAGGTTTAGGTTGAGTTCAAGCTCAAATCAGGCCTAATCAAAGATTGAGAAGATAAATTTGAACCGAAGCCTGACCCAATTTCTTGAGGTGATGAGATTCAAAACTAACTTAACCGACATGTGACTTGGGTTGGCAAAATTGAGGTCGAGAGAACACGACACACAGCGTGATTCTTTCCCTAGCAAACCCCTTTGACATTGTTCAAACCATAATTTTGTAATACCAAGTATTCTCGGTCATACATATCGACTAATCTAGTCATAAGTACTTGAACTAAAAATTTGTAGTCTCGAGGACTCTCATAAATGCTACTCATCATCTAACAAAACAAAATGAGGTTATCTTAAGCCATACACTGACTAAAACTTGCCCTGTTTTTACCTCCATAGATTTGAGGGAAAGTGTTAATTATGTAATACATAACATGGGGCAAGATCTATAACACTACACTGATGGTGTGTCCCTATTCTTAAAGGATGTTGAGCATGTTACGATCATCGGCATACCCTAGATCGCCGTTGATCACTGCAGTTGGATGGTGCAGATGATTCAAAACACCTACTCCATAAATGGGCGAAGTCGATCATCAAACCAAGGGCCTAATGGGCACAGGATGTAGTGTGCTTCACTATTTGTCATGCCACAATATATACTGTGAAGTGCTATTGTTTAACGAACAGCGAACAGCATATTTGGCCAACTAACACCTGCTACTTGTTCCTGCGTACGCTGTTTGTTCGCAACCAAACTAAAAGCAAATCCACTTTCACATTTTAAAGTAACCACTACATCGACATGGAAGCTAAATAAAGATCATAAATCATGCATAATAAGGACATTAAATATGAATTTGCTTAAACAACTTCAACTACTTCAGCATCATTAGCTAAACGCATTGTCATGACTTGGAAATATAAAGTGACATCAGCTTGTCCTAAAAGTAGCATGGCTAGTTATTACAATCCATTCTTAGAATTGCATACAAAACTACCAAAGTCTCCCTGATATTAAAGCAGCATGAGAGAGAGAGAGACTCTTGGACTCAACCATGGTGTTTTTGGAGTAGAGTTAGGGGAGATGGGACCCAAGAGACCAAAAAAATCTCCCTGGGGACCGCTGGGTTGGGAAACCTTCAACTATCCTAAGGGTGAAGAGGAACTCCACAGCCATATGTGGAGTCCATCTGAAGTATGGGACAGGGGGTAGAGCTACATGCCAAAAACAAGCACTAGCCCTTCTCAAACCCGCCTTGACTGAGGCCTAGACTCTCCTCAGAGCCCAGCCTCATGAATGTATACAGAAAGCCAATAGAGGAGGACTACTAGTTAATTAAGGCATCTTACCTTTCTCTAGGTAAGGGATGACATGGTTGGTTACACTAAGTTCTAACATGCTTATTAGGTAATGTTGGGGTAAAGTGGCACATGGTGGATGATAACAACTCAGTAGAATCATGAGGGTGTTTAAGTAGCCCATGCAAGGGCTAAGATTAGAACATGGTCCAGGGCTTGCCTTTGCCCTTGGATTTGGCTAAATTTGCCTCTACATCTAGAGGTATTTAGCAGAGGTTGAAGCAAGATAAGCCAACCTAAGGCTAATATTGGAAGAGACTTGACCATTTGCTTTTAAAAATCATCATCTTGAAGTCCAAGTTAGGATTGTTTTGGCTCAAGCCCAGCTTGGGCTATGGGGTTAGAAAGGGTTCTTGTGCCTGGCTCATGAGGAGCTCAGGTTAGTGACCCTTTTATCTTTGGAGATGCCACCCCACCCTGGGGTGTGGATGCTTTAAGCCCATCCCAGGGCTAAAGCTTAGTGAACTGCCCAATTAGCATCAATGCATCTAAGACTTGGATAATTCTTCCCAACTTGAAATTTATTCTTTAGCCTCTCCAGGACTAAAAAAGTTGGGTCCTTAAGGTGCAAACTTGGGCATGTTTGAGAGATGGAAAGATATGGACAGACAGACACATGAAAGGAGAATGAGAAGAGAAAGGAAGTGCAGTGGAGAGAGATGAAAGGAAAACCATGGTTAAGCCAAGGGTTGCTCCGGTGCCGTCGATGCGGTGAGGGGAGTAGGGATGAGTCTGTAGTGATGGGCTGTTGGAGTTGGCAGAGTTGGAGCTGCAAGAGCCATAGTCATGCCTGTTTTAGAGTAAAACACACTGTTAAAGATATTAGTACCATAGTTCAATGGCATGCTGAGCTTCAATAAAAGTCAACAGAAGAAACTAAATATCATATCTTTGTAACCCACTCATATAATTTTAGATAACAGAAAATGATTTCCCTAGCATCATCATCTATACATTTCAGAATTGGACAGTGTTCTAACAACGTCAAAATTGGATCTAATGCAAATATGATCAATGCTGATGACATTAGAAAATCAAGTAAATAGAAATTTAAAATATATAGAGGTTGAATATATATATAAATTTGTGTTATAGATCAAAGGAAGATACCAGGCACTTGAAGCCTGCAGGAAATCAAATCAAACTGATGTTTGATGTAATCCTATCTATTTAAAAGCATGCAAACATCAAACAAAAGAATGTTCAGTAATTCATCACCCAGGTTAAGCTTCAAAGACCACTGTTATTCAAATAGTTAGCTACGTATATAGGAAAATATAATTTGATTTTGTTATCTACCACATTGCCTACGGATTACATTGTTGATTCTTGTAGATAGTTGGATGATATAATAATGCTCTGAAAATAAGACTTGTAGTCATATTAAAAATTTTGGTTGTGAGCTAAATTGTTCCTGAGGTGGTAGAATGACTGAGAAAAACATTCTCCAAGTAACATGACATTGTGAACTAACCTGCTTGAGCTGGGGAGTTGGAGCAAGGGACAAGGGCCCTCCATAATGCTGCCCCGAGAACCCCGTCACTCCGGCCGTTGTGGTCGCCGCGGAGTACTGCAACATCTGTGGGTACTGCAAACCAAAGCCCTGACCATGAGCATAGGTGGCAGCCCTCCGCCCTGACTAAGCTGGAAGTATGGGTAGAAAGCAGTGCTTCCAGTCACCAGCCCAGTTGTTGCTCCTCCATACAATGGATAATTAGAAGCTGCCCCTCCATACACATTGTAATAGCTCTGGTAACCAGACTAGAAAATTTGTTAGTATAAACCTTTGTTGCATTGTATAATCATCATGGATGTGGCATGGGCCAAGTTGTAGGTTTGGGTAAAGCCTTGCATGCGTTGGGGACCTGACATTGATGTATGAAGACTACCTTTGAATGGATGTGGAGAAGTTTCCAAGGGCAGTCAATTATATTTACCAGACATGACTGATCTATAAGTAGTGCCTTTGGGAGAATGGGTTTGTGCATTGGAGCTCTATTCATGAATAAAGGAGGACAAGAGAAGACAGGTGAGCCATCCATATTGGTAGACTATTAGAACACACCAAAGGTCCAACTAAAGTTGTTCAATAACTGAGGCATTTTTGATGCTTGCAAAGTATGGAAGAAGAAACATGTCACATGGCAAAAGCTAAAAGGTGCTTCTCATGTGGTACCTACAATAAAATTCTGCACAGTGACTTAATAAAAACTGTGCACAATTTCAGCAAAGTAGAATCACTAAAGTTTCTCTGGGGGAAATAGGTTTCTCTATGATTATTGATGGTGAATCTTACTGCAGGATAGGGAAGCAATTAAAGGTCCCACCTAACATGAACACACATTGGGAATTGAGATCCATTGGAGAAACTTTATAAAGGTGTCGATATATATTAAGTAAAATTTAGTTTTCTCTTGGTTAACTATTTAAGTGATCATTAGGGGAAAAGTTAAAGGTAGAAATATATATTTTGAGCAGGTAGTGAAGGAGGATCTATTTCTTTTACTTTGGAGAATAGTTGCGTGGTCCTCACAGTTCCTAACAACTAGAAAAGTTTTGTTAGAATAACTTTGTGCATTCTAATACCTGTACGATTAAAGCATTTAGTGCATGACAAGAAGCGAATGGTAGCTAGTTTCAGGAGTGATTGCCTCCACGCACTCCTAGATCAGGGGAACATGGCCGGCTAATAACACGCTGCACTCATAGCCGGTACAATATAAATAATGTTGTTGACGTGTTGACCTATCGTACAGGAAAAAAAAAAATGTTCAAAAGAACAGAGGCTTCGTGAAGGGAAGAGGGAAAGAGACATCGTTTGGCCTCACATCTGAAAGTTTCTCAGAAATTGTCTGAGCTTCTCATTGGAAAAAAAACCAAACCATGGCATAGTTCTGAAAAGGATATATATGATAGAGTCATAGAGACGAAGGTTCTTCGTATCTATATGTTTAATAAAAAATATATTTATAGGAGTGCAATAAAGGGAAGTGGGACATACCGTTGGATAAGTGTACTCGGGGGAATATGGAGAGTACCTGAAATTTTGCAGGAAAAATAAGGAAGATTAGAAACAACATACGCTTGGCAGTTAATGCGTATGCATGGCATCAAATGCATATGCATGCACATGGATGCGTGTGAGGGGAAATAAAGGGATCCATGATCATGTATCATGTGCGCGAAGTCTTGTTTATGCGTACGTGTGAGAGATAGAGAGAGAGAGAGAGAGAGAGACAGAGAGAGAGGTGGGTGGGGGGGGCGGGGAGGGCAGAGAGAGAGAGAGAGAGCGGTGGAGGGAGGGA
>KE504677.1:525318-546874 GCA_000441515.1 Elaeis oleifera | reverse complement strand
GAGAGAGAGAGAGATGATCCTTCCGTATTGTAGCCTCCTACGAAGGATGTGCTTATGTGCACAATTACTCTCACCAGGAATCCAAATCCGATAAATGTTTTCGTGACCAAATCAAATCATAGCCGTCCATTTATGGAATGAGAGCATCTATAACTAATACTAACCGTATGATTTCCTCCAAACGGCTGATATCAATGTTCCCGGGCGAGAATCGGATTCTCGGATCCCAAAAGTACTCAAGAGTTCGTACTTAGAAGCGGAAGTAGGGTACATGGACCGCCGGTGGTTGCGCGATAAAAGTGGTGGACCCAAGGTGGGGTCCACTTGAACCTTCGTGCCAGGTACCGTGGCTGGTCGTCCGACCAACATGTCTCCTCCGGACCTCGTAGTTGTCGTCTGATCTCCATCCGACGCCGAGAATAGGATAATTGAATTATAGTCTTTTGTTGGTGATAGATCCTTGCATGGATTTCAACGCAAATACGATGCGTTTCGTACGTGGTCTTTGTTCAAGTGGCAGCCAAGTGGGTCAAAGATCCCCCGACAGCTTCAATGTATGGTCCATACTCAGCCCGTACTCTCTTTCCCCTTCTTTTCTAGCAAAACTAAAATAAAAATAAACATAGTTATATTTTTACCAATATGGCGCAAATTAAAGCATCCATGAATGGTATACTCTCAAGTTAAGGATTGAAATTAGGTGGATCCATTTCTAAATGATCGGCCACCATGTATGCAAGATGATCCTAATTAAATGAGGTTCATCTGTTCTGAAAAATATGGATGGCAAGTCCTACTCAATATAAACTATTTCAAGGGCACCAAAGGATTTAGGCTAAAGTTCTTATGCTATAAGCCTCTATCTTGTTAAAAAATTATTTATGTGAATTATGAAAGGGGAAATTTGTTGAATGTTATAGTGACAAAAAATGTTTTAGTTGATGGCATTTCTGGATATTTTTGTCTACAACAAAATAGAAATTAGAATTAGAATTGAAATGGTTTGGAATGGGAATATAAACAATCTTGCCTCTGATGCATTTGTTTCATGACCGGATTCGAAATCGAAATCGTGATCGGATTTGAATATAACAAAAAGTGAAAATTAAATTTTGGAGGATTAGGATATTTTGTTCCCTCTGAAACTAGAATAGAAATGAAATTTTTTTCAATCTAACAGTTAGAATATGAGTCATGCATTCCAATTTATAGAATCCAACTTCACCCAATCAAACATGTCCTCGAAGTGATTAAAATTAAAGGTGTTTTTGTATGCTATATGGTCACAAACAAGGTCACTGGATCACTGATCTAGGGTCCAGGCAAGACGGAACCTTTTCATTTGTATGAGCTTATTAGCTGAAAAAGAATCAAGTGAATGTTATTTACTTTCGGATATTATGCAACCTATGTTCATCAATAAACAAAGCTTTTAATGATTAGAAATAAGAGTAGGGAACTCTTGGATGACCTGCTCTGGTCATGTCAAGCAATTTAGAAAACTGCAATGGATGATCCTAGATTGAGTAGGAAATAATAGCTATAAAATGAACCAAATAACTGAATTCAAAGTTTGTTAGTTATAGCTATAGTATGAAACCTCTATGTAGCTCAAAGAAAGCTGCGTAACTTCATATTGTAAGATTGAAAAATTACTAATTATATACCTACAAAACTTGTGTTGGTAGAACTATTCGCACTTTGGCCAAGTATTTTGGAGCAAGTGACTAAACTATATATTTTTTATGGCTAAGTGATTAGTTTAAATGCAACTTGCTCAGAAATCAAAACTAAGATGCCTCAAGTAACGTAAGCCTTTGAAATCTAAACAAAAGGTCAAACCTTTGAAGGTTGCGGATAGACTTTTTGATACAATCTAATTATCTGTTGGTACGTACCTTCATGCTTCTATGAATTTTCCATGGATATCATGTATGTAGAAGATTATAACATAAAATTATTCAAAGAGATTAAAATTAAAATTCAACTGTATCTTGAGAGCCTTGAACAGTCATTGACAATCGGTATAACAACATCCTACAAAGAAGAAAACAATGATGGCATAAATCTTCCCCTCTATCTCCATTTTATGTTTGTTTCTTATTGGAATAAGTGCATCTTAAGACCATAGAGATCTTTATGCCCTAAATTTTCTCTACATATAGATATATATATAGGAGTAGAATAGGAACCTAATTCAATTAATAGTGCAATTGGGTCAACCTATTACAGAGCCTATTAATCAAGTCAAGTTTACTTCAATGTTTGCTACATCAAATGACGAAGAAAATAGAATCCTAAATAACAATATGATTACAAATAATTATAGGCTCTTTAACAATTCATAATTCAAACGACAATTTAGCCCATATTTCATAATAAGAGAAATTCTTGTACACCGCATGCGATATAGAAAACATGCATCACCTCATCTAAGTAGGTCATGTAACCACTATTTTTCAATGCACACTTAGCGTCTGCAGTTTCATTTTTTTCTTTTGAAATTTTGAATGAAAAAATTGCTCCGCCCATTATGAAAAAATTATAACATCCTATGGCGATATTATCACATCCTATGATGAAATTATGACTTTTTGCATGGGATGTCATAATTTTTTCATATGATGTCATAATTTTGATAGGAGTATTTTGTCATTTAAAATTTATGAATTTCTCAATGATGAAAATATCATTTTCTCTTTATGATATCCTGTAAAAAATTATGACATCCTATACAGAAAGTCATAATTTGACCGCAGGATGTCATAATATCGTCATAGGGTGTTATAATTTTTTCAGAAGGAGAGGAGCATTTTTGTCATTCAAAATTTTAATAAAAAATAAACTACGGACATTAAATGTGTATTGGAAAGTGGTGACTACGTGGCCCAATCAGATAGGATGGTGTATTTTTTTTACACCACGTACAGTGTACAAAAAATTTTCTTTCACAATAAATCAAAGTAAAAATCAGTCCATAACTAATAAAAGCCCATCTTATAAGAAATTTCAATATTCTCCACTCATTTTTATCCTATTTAAATCTCTCCACTTTCTATCACATATGGCCAAGGATTAATTGTAACCAGAAAAGTAATATGGTGTCCCTAAAACAATAGTAATGGAAGCTACCATCCCTCCATGAGATATAGTTAAATGAAGATGAACTTGCTTTGATCATCAATTTATGTGCCCTATAAAATTTGGAAGGTTCAGCGGCTAGCTGCCCAGGTATCAAGAAATGTGTCAGCAATCAAAGTTAGACATCTATTTAATCGTAGTCCATCGAAATATTAGTAGCATGAGATCTCTTTAAATTTTTGGGCCACAAAGAATTGTCGAAAGAAATTAAAACAAATTTTTTGCAAGAAACCTATTGAGCATCTATTCCGATGGTACATTTCCAGCTGCTTGGATGATGAGCGAAGCTTCAATTCCAGTCATAGTGAGCCCTCGAGAAACAAATAAATATAGGGTTACAGAAAATTGACCTGCCCTCCGATCTTAAAGATAAAATAATAAAATGATAAAATTATTTAGATTTTTAATTTTTATTTGAAATTTTCAGATAATTTTTTTGGAACTACATCATATCACATCTAGTCTGATGAAGATATAGTGCATGTTTGGTTCGGAGAAATTGGATTTTGGAATGAACATAAGGATAATTGAGTTTCATTCTAATTATTTGGTTAAAGAGAATTTAATTTTTATTTTAATTCTAAAAGAAGAATAAAAATATTAAAGCCTCCAAAGTTTAATTATACTATTTTTTTAGTATTCAAATAATTTAATTTAATTTAATTTTGATGATAAATAAATATACCTAAGATATGATCATTTCGCTTTCTATATCATTCTATTACCATTCCGTAATAAGCTGGTCTATTGTTATTCCTTTTACTAATGAGAGATCTTTTTGCAAACAACTAATTAAAAGATTTTAATTTTGCTTTTGACAGCTGTCTCCAACTTTCACTTTGACCATAAAGCCGACAGCATACCGCAGCGCTTCTGGGGATGCTGAGACCTGAAGCAGTGGGTCCCACCCCAGCTTAGCCGGCTTAAGACTCCAACCGAAGCTCGGTTCGGCTCTCACCCTTCTCGGCTCAGCCGAAGAGTACCAACCACCCAGCTCTCATGCCCTCGGAACCATCAAACTCTGTTACGATACCTCGTGTCCTTAGCGTATGTCCGAAACAAGTACCGCAAAAGTTTCGGACTCGATGGTGGCATGGCATCCACGGAATCCCTTGGATTCACTGTGGAAATTTAGGGCACCCTTTAGGTGCAGTGTCTAGGGAATGACACCTCAAAAAAATCGTCATTCCTCTAATGCATGCACGCACGTATATTGATGCACTTGTATGCATGCATGACGTATATGAGTTCAAATATAGAATTTTCCAACACGTCGATTAAGAAGAGCAGTATTAACTGAACTTGGTAGATAATAGTCAAAGTCTAAATCCGAAAGGCGCTTGAATCATAAAGTCTAAAATTTAAAACAGGTTTGCTTGCAGCTCTAAGATTACACCATGTTAAGGTTCCGGTACCCTCATGACCCACCAGAGACGTGAAGCTAAAATCTTGGATGACCAGTTGCTTGAAATGCACACAAGAAGGCTGCTTGATGTGCAAGCAACTACCTTTTACTGCTGTGCTGCTTTTGTTACTGCTATGTGGAAAGATACATATGCTAATATTTTTTGGTTAGATGGAAAGCACGCTATTGGTGGAGACTGATGCAAATTCTATTTTAATTAAATCTAATTTTATGATGTGAAAGCTTCTGGAACTCATGGCCAGACTGCGCACACCAAGATCTAGATCTTGAAAGGGCATATGTTAATATCCACAAGATTCTGTAATGAATAAGGACAACATAGTTGGGACATAATCTTCCATCGATCCTTCTCTACATGCAGTATCGGCGACTGGAGAGGGGTGGATCCAGAAAAAAAAATTAAACTTCAACCTGCCAATAGATCTTTCTCTGCGACCGGAGAGAGGAGGATCCAGAAAACAGAATCAAAAATTTCAATCTGCCAAAAGCAAATGAGCAGCAAAGAAAAGAGCAACCTTCACATTTGAGTTTAACACACGGGCATGAGTAGTAAGTGATCACCAAAACGAACAAAATATTTGACCACAATGCAATGAGGGTTTAAGGAATAAACAACTCAAAGACAAGCAAGCTATCACCAATCAAACCACGTCATTCAGAGAATAAACAATTCCAAGCGTTAGCTTTGTGATAACGTTAACATCTCTCGGACTTTAATCCTCTACCGAACGCATCTTCGAAAAGGCCAAGTTACAACACAACAAACCTTTACTTGAAAGAAGAAACACTGGCCGTCACACACGCCAACGTATTGGGAAGAGTTGATCTCTAAGCTACTGATACGATTCTTAATCATTACATTCAGAGAAATGTTTATGAACTCTAAATGTACATCCATCAACCCTTGTCTCAAGCTATGTTAAAAAGCATGTAAAGGAATGCAACATCAAATAGTCAGCATCGTTGCCTTAATCGTTCGGCCAGATTGGCCATTAAAAATTTGCCATGCAGCTGGGAAGATCAACCCAAGATGTGGGGATAATTTATATCCCACAGCAAAAGAACTGGAACCATCTTTAAACTGGCAATGCCATGGCAACTACTGTGATATGAATCTTCAAGCTCAATTGGTCTTCTTATCGCCATCAGTCCTGGCATCACCATCCTGAGCTGCGGTCACATCATTGGCAACCAGGCTCTGATTGCTTTGGTCTTCATCTTCACCTCCAAAGCCAAACTCATTTACACGTTTCCTGTCTACCGGATATCTCCACCTCTGGTATAGATATATTAAGAAAATAACATCTGCCAACACACAAAATAAATTAGGTAAATAGAAAATCAAGGAGAACATATAGATTAGGTGAAGGAATTAGGCAAAAGATCCCCAATAAAACCAAGGTTGGGAAGCCTGCCCCAAAAGTCAAGGATAGTAGAGAGTCAAGGAAAGAGGCAATCTGGATCAGTAGATACTCTGGATCCAAGTGCAATGTTGCAGTAACACTTAAATCAAAGAGTTATCAGAAAATTGTAATTAAACAATTCTTAATTCAATTAAGTATGAAATCTTATAGCAAACCCACCATCTCGGAAAACTGACAGCCGATGCAGCATTGGCATTTTGATGACAAATGCAAAAAGGTCATCTATGATAGTGTTGAGAAATTTGTAGGTCATCTGTCTCCAGGGCAAATGAGCTACAGACTTGAGTTTGTAGTTTATGAACAGCTGGGGGCACATCATAATAAAACCTGCAGACAATATGGAAAAAGAGAATTAATTATACAAGAGAAGCAGATTGACAATCAACTAGCTCAATGGTAAATTCTAGATCTCCCAAGAGAGAGGAAAATGTTCAGAGTACTTCAATATTGAAACCATAACAAACACTGACACAAGATTATATAATTCAGGTCAACTCAAAATTTTTAAATACTTATGGATCAAAACAACTCTCCTTCCAGCATTTTATAAACAAGTGAAACCTAAAATTAAGTAATCATAGAGACCTTTACTCAAAGAAGATGAAAAGGGAACTCTTTATCAAAAAGCTAAGGGGAAACAAATCAAAATGTAATATAGAGTGTAGGCGAACATAACTATGGACATATACAGTAAAATACAACAAATATGAGGTAGAAACATGTTAGAATTATAGAAGCCAAAATTTATTGACTCAAAGGCTAGAGAGGGATTATAGACGAACATAATGATAGAGACATGCAGCAGACATACAGCAAACACGAGTTGGAAATATCTTAGCCAAAATTTTGTTAGGGACTTAAGGCTAGAGAGGGATCAACAATAAGTAGGGTTGGAATGAGCCAAACACGAATGAGCTAAGTGTTGTTTGAGCTCAGCTCAGAATTAAAATGGATCAGCTCAAACTCGACTTGAGCTGAGAAACCCTAGCTCATGCTCGACACATATATAATTGGGCCAACTTGAGCTCAGTTCACTTACCTTGAAATTTAATCCCCCTTTAGAATCAATGAAACCTAGATGGCAAGAGATTGCCAAATCAAGGAAGAAAGGGAAGGATGATGCTATGTAGAACACAAGCTTGGGGGGACCCTGGGAGGGAATTGGAAAGAGCTTGCTTCTTGTCATCACCAACGTCCATTCCCATCACCACTTGTGTCATAGGGGAAGGAGAAGAGGAAGGAAAATAGGAGAAACAGGAGAGTCAATGGACAATGTTGTTGATCAAGAGACGATGGTGGGTGGCTGGTGATGGTAGGTGGGCGGATGCCATGGAGGGATCGAGAGGAGAAGCCAGTGATGGTGAGTGGGCAAAAAACGTGGAAACATCGAGGGAGGCTAGTGGTGGGTGGGCGGGTCAATGGGCGCCTAGGTGAACACCATGATGGGAGCCAGAGAAAGAGAAAGTAGATCGTGGTCATGGGGGAGAAAGGGAAGTTTTAGAATAGGGCTGAAAACAAATTGGATATTAACCACATCCATATTTGTTCTAAATGAATATAAATACAAGTCGGATATTAATTATATCCACATTTTCTCTATTCGAATACGTATATAAAGTGAATGTTATTCAGATATAGATTGGAATTGAAGCGGATTTCAATAGTAAAAATGAATATGAACGATATATTCATAAAGGATGGGTACGAAATCCAATATCAAGATCGCACACAATGCACAACTAGGTAAGTTTCTAAATAGTAGTTATCAAACTTGCATAAAAACCGACCCTGACAAGCATCTGGATCATTGGTCCGATTGAAATTGTATTAAAAATATATTAAATTTATATTTTCTAAAACAGAAATATATCAAATTTAAAAAAAATCAAGAATTGATTCTACAGAGAACTTCTAAGAAAACTATATATAAATGTAAAAAAATGCTATATGTATTCATACTTTTAAATGTTTTAAACCACAAAGTTTTGAAAATATCTTAAAGAAAAATTGAAATATTTCATTTTATCATCGTAAAAAAGGTTCGATTTTTAAAGAAATAATAAATGACATAATGTTGTTTTATGATGTGAAGAAGTTTGAAGAAGTATAATAAAACATCAATACCGAGAAGAAATGAATGCTATCTTAGTGGCCACGCAGTTGGTAACTTAGTGCAAGAACACCGATTCGACCCTTTGATAAAGGTGTATTTAGATAATTTTTTTACGGGATATCTGGATACTGAAAATTTTCAAAAATCCAGATCTAGATCAACATTACTAAATATGTATCCTGATCTGGATCCAGATCCGATTGGATTTAAAAATTTCCATCCTAATCCGATCCGAATTGGACATGGAAATGGATGTGATTGGATAATATCTAAACCATTTTCGGCCATAGTTTAGGTCCTTGGGTTTTCATAATAACTGCTATTCACTCTACCCATAGGAGCCATGGGATTTTAATCCAATGGCTGAACAACTTTATTATTTAGCCATTGGATTAAAATATAAAGGCTGGTTATTATTCCTATAAAGCTATAAATATAATACATACATAATATTTATAATATATTATATGCAATACCTTAAATAAGTAGGCTTGCAAGCTGAAAACAAGCAAGCTAAGCCCAACTCAAGCGCAGCTTGTTTAAGTTCGAGCTCGAAAAACTAGCTCAAGCTTGAGTGAGCCGAGATTAAGCTGAATTCCAACCTGAACATGAGCTGGATCATAAACAGCTTACTCATTTGGCAGCCCTAATTATAAGCAAACCCAAAGGATGGTAAACTTTCAGGTCAAGTTGGTTACATAATGCATTTCAAAATAATAAACATATATACAAGTCATATTAACATAATGAAACAATGTCCAGATGTTAGGCCATTTATAACAATCTGAATAAAAGTGATGCTCTTATGAAAATGATATAATATCTAACATTGACAAAACCAGGCTACAATTTGCTTGCTTTAAGAATTGCATGTCTCTCACTGATAATGGAAATTTATGTCATCAACAAGAAACAACCATAATATTGGTGCTAGAATATTTGCATGCCATATATAAATGCACTGCACTTGTGTCCTACTTATCATAAAAAGTGGGGAAACACTTACCAAACATGTACACGCAGCTAGTGAGAGAAGAAAGTATCCAAGAGTACCAGCTTTTGTGCCGCTCATATATGAGAGAATAGACAGAGAAGCAAGCCACAAGAAAGAAAAGAACATATGATAGATACTTCATTGCAAGATCATCATACTCCTTAGTTTGTTCTTTGCATATGATTCACGGTCTCGGAATTTCAGCATTGGAATCCTTCCACTTCTGTCAATCTGATGGAAAATGTTAATGAAACTGATGATGAAATCTCATGCACAAGCATCTTAGAATTAGAAAGCAAGATGACAAAGACACCTTCAAGGTTTTAGCTAAGTTGGATGTTAAAATGGTCTGAAACCAAATGGCTCTAGAATTAGTATATCAAACATCCAGAAAAGTTGACAGAAATTATCAAACTTTGAAAGCAATGCAGAAGTATTCAGTAATGAAGGACTGAGAAGAAGATATCTAAAACTATAAGTAGTCAAAACATATTAAAGTAATTTTTTTAAAAAAATAATGATGCTATTAAAACATATAAATAAAAACAGTTAACAATATTTGTTGTATGTATCGATGACAGGCATCCTGATCAACAATTTTTCCTCCTGATCCCAGGACAATATACTGGACCACATTTCAAAACTTGTTAAAAAACCTAATAACTTGGCCAAGTTGGCTCATTTTGGCGCTTTCACTGAACATTTTGCAGTTTGCACCATGTGCACATTCAATCTTTAAAAGAATTGGAATCATCAAGTAACTTAGCCAAATTGAACCCATAGACTGGCTTTCTAAATGAAAATCAACTTTCAAGTTAATTGAATATTGACAAAAACTGAACAGGCATGTACGTTTACAAACTTCTTTAAAACATTTCATGGTCAACTTTAAATTTGCCTTTCTTCGAGATAACACATACAGAACTTACCTCAATATGCATGGCTTTCCCAATTTTCCAAAACTCAATGCAGACACCAATTCCAGAACTAGCAAGGATCATCCATGAGGTATCATTATCAAGGAGGTAAAGGAAACAATCAGCTGACAAATAAAGTTCACAACAACTGATTTTGCAGATAATCCTTCCATAGACTTGTTTTATTCCAAAACTGAATATCTGCAAAGAACAAAGTAATTAGCATGTCGCATCCAAACTTGATAATATTTAAAATAACCATAACGATAATTTAAGTCCAAACTGAAAAGTCATCCTAACGCACCATTCTTGAAAGCCAAGAAATCAAACACAGAATGCAGTACAGATACAGCCATTGTTACCACCAGCAGGTATGGATTTCCTTCCAAGAATACCCTCTGTGGTTAAGAAGGGAAAAAGGTTGACATCAGATACCAAACACCAAGTAAATCATATATGAAGACATAAACATACAAATATAGCAGAAAAAATAGCCAGTAGGAATTAAAAGGGCAGGACAGAAAGTGCTGCAAAATTCATTGGCTTCAGGAAAATGAACATATGCTAATCAACACCATTTACTCAAATTGTGCAGCAAGAAAGATATCAGTTAACCTTTAGGCAATTTACGTAAACTAATAAAATTTGTGAAATTCAGATTTACCTTATGTCTGTACTTGCTCCATTACTCTGTACAAGTTAAACCTGCACTCTTTATTCTTTCACCTCACTTAACAGGAGTAAGCCTAGACTTATGTGTTAGGTAACTTAATCTCAGGTACTATTTTGAGCAATTCGAGTACCATACTAGCCATCAATCTTTTGATATATAAACTGTCATACATATCAACAATTAAATGATCCAATTAAAGTCCAAGGTTTGCAATACTGGTGCATACCACTCTATGCTAGGCATATCATATCATACCGGCACCGAATGGATACTCAAAACGGTGGGGAGGGGTGCATATCAAGCATCAATATGCTGAACTGGCACCATACCGGGCATATTGGCACCGTAGCAATATACCAACATGGTACCAATATACGGTCTGACACCGAGATTGCGGACCTTAAATTGAACTTTTCTTTGATATTAGGCGGGTTAATCCCCATTATTATTACCCTATACTCATGCTACCCTCAAGGGGCTAACTCCAACCGGGATCAAAGCCTCATCCCCCTTGCCCTAGTGGCAAGGGGTGATACCATCAAAACTAGCACTTGGTGATTAAACTATAGTTAGAAAGAAATTAATTAGGCATTATAGTGCAGCATAAAAATGGGGACAAAAGGTGAACACCTGAAGGGACCGCATAATCTTACAGACTCATATAATAGAATTTGATGAAATCTCCATGATAACTGTATTTTGTTTGCAGGATAAAGCTTCTTGGTATCAAAGAGAATATGGGATATATCAAAAATCCTTACAGCCAATCAGATTAATGAATGGTATACCAATTGCTCAACCAACTATTATGCAGGGAAGTTTAAAAAAGGTCATGAACTCATTGTAATTTTGACTAAAGAACATAGGTTCTCCCAAAATAAAGATTGATCAATTTTGTGCTCCATATTTTACAATTAAAAAATCACAGAAGTTTGGTTTTTAGACGTTAGCAATGTCAATCTCATATACTTTACCTTGAGTTCATCAGCCTCGCCTTCAAGCATACTTCCATAACTACGGTGAACCTGGAATGACTGCTCAATCTGTAAAAACAACTGCCACTTAGTTATGCTAATGGGACCCAATTCCAGATTAAGGGGCAACTCCTTCACAGTGTCATTAAGTGGTATCAATTTATCCCTCAAAAGCCAGAATTCATTGAAGAAGGTTGTGGGGTAGTAGTTCCCAGTAGCAGGGTCTACATTCAGATCTGCAGAACTAATGTCAAGGAATTGAATTCTACCATGTGTAATATATGTGCATGTGTAAGCCTACTTTGTAATTCATTTTATAACTTGGCATAGGCAGAGAACATTTCCAAAAAACAAATTATCTAGCAGAAAACAAAGCAAGTAACTTTATTTTTTTTAAAAAAGTGTCAAATTGAAGGCATTCCTTTCCTTTCTTTTTTTTGCTGAAAGGTGTAAAATTTTGTTGATATTGAAGGAAGATACAAGAACCATAGAAAGCAACATTGAATCCTGAAAAAGAGGCTAATTCCAGGATGACCTTTTCTTATTTTGACAATGCTAATCCATTTTAACCCAGACTAATGGCAAGGTGCTGGAGGACAATAAAAGAGAAGGGTGTAAAGGAGAAGAAAAGGAATAAAGAATAATACTAAGAAGGTTAAGTGGAAACTAAGGAGCAGCAGCTAAGTGCTACATCAAATGAACCAAGTAGCAAACTGAAGGGTCCTCCCAAACACAATTTGCAATCAGAAGACCCTCTATTTTCAAAGGTGTGCAGAGCAATACTTGCTAAAACAAGCACCACAATCATGCATCATCTCAAAGCTTCCTCTAACAGATCCACAACCTTGAAGGGAAGATATGATTCCTGATTCCGCTTTAGCAATGCTTTCTTTAGCCAAGGCACCAAAGTAAGTAAGTCTTTCTTCATGACATATCAGCACTGCTGACTATTTTCAAAGATTTCACTGTTGAAAAGTCATTCCCTCTCAGGCTTAATCAGCAAACGACACAACATTGTATGTTGAGTAAGTTTGAGGGGAATCGATCTAAAATCTGAAAGGAACTTGGAGATCATTGGTGACCCTGCTAAAAGACAAATCATCAGAGTTGAGCTTAATAAGCACCAGCACTTTACAGTCGAACTATCGTTACTACTTTTAAGCAAATCATCTAACCTACTTCACCCCACTAAAATACCTGCTTAGCATTTTTCCTTCAAACTTAAACAAGATGAACATAGTTTAACACCAACAGCATGGTGCGTTACTCATTATGAAAAGTCAATATGCATCAAAACTCATGAACAAGTATGGGCATCACATACTTATCATTTGGTCCAAGCAAAGAAGGAAAGAAAACAAATATTGTAAGACGAATGCATGCTTCTAGAAATCTCAAAGGCATAGGAAAATAAAGAATAATTAAATGGATCCCTTTGGGGACCAAAATTTCTTTATCAGCAGAAACCATGGAGATAACACCTTGTCTGGGAGAGAGACCACTGAATTCAGCCATCTCCACTAAATTGCAAAAACACATCAAAAGGACCAAGAAAAGGAGCAGTTGTTACTAGAACAAAGATTGGTGGAAATTATCTCTATGACGGTATGACCCATTATGACTTTACAATGGGAAGGTATAGCAGTTGTCTTTTATCTTAAACAAGTGATGGGGAAAAGCATGTAAGCATGAGTAAGATACAGAGGCATGAGGAATAACCAGAGGCTGTTCATTTAGAAAGGTCATTTTGGTTCCCTTTTTTGTGTTTCACAGTCAAAGGAACAAAGATCAAATTTAAGCCATTGCCCCTTCGCACTGTAATTTTTAGAAGCTCACTTGATATATATATATATAGTTTCCCGATTATGTAGCATCAGATGATAACAGAACAAAACAATGCTAAACAGAAATTCTGAGGAGAAACGGCAACTAAATGTCTAAATACCATTTACCAAAAGAAACCTATATAATACATGCAACATATTTTGGTAAAAATTTTGGAAATGAGTATATGAATGAACAAGAAATTGCCCCCTAAAAGTGATTAATTTAAAAATCTCAGTTCCATCACATTAATATCACAGTGAAGACATGTGAAACATTTCCATTTTAGATAATAGAGAGACATGTTCCTGAACATGCCTGCAGGACTTGATGCTAATATTTTAAGTTGGCAATTAGACAGAATGCTGCTTATACATATATTTAAAAAATGTGGACTTTTAAAGAGGGAGTAGGAACATGGCAGTTGAAAATTCTAAAAGTCGAGGTACAACGAAGACAAGAAATGATAGAGAGTACCAACTGATTATTACAAATAACATTAATCTCGAGATAAAATAAGAAAAAAAAAAAAAACAACTAGATAACAAGAAATAATTCTGCATGTTATTGCTACCAAACTATGGTCAACATGGTGTAGACAAATGCTCTCAGGTATCAATTAATTGAATAAAGTGTGAGTGTCCGGATACAGCCAGCAATGTTTTGAGGAATATTGTTTTGAGGGTATCTGCAAACAAAGAAGAGAAATAAAGAAATTAGCTGGCCTTAAAAGGCTCATAAAAATGAGGGGAACTGGCAGTCCAGAGGGGATTGAAGATATCAGATGTCTATCAAGCATAACAGAATTTAACATAAAGCAAGAGCAATGATCTGCATACATCATGCTGCAAATCAACCATTTGTGAATCAAAGCCCTTTTAAGAAAAAGCAATACAATAAAACTGAACAATGAGTGTCCATTATTTTTTATGCTGTGACTTCAGGTCAAATTAAATGATTCTTGCATCACAAATGGCAGATTCTTATTTGTTGATATGATTGATATAATATTTGTTCCAAACTATGAAACCTGAGCACATCTTAAACACAAAAGCTGCATAGCCTCATCTCCCGATCATCACAAAATGTTGCAAGCTAAAGAGAACTATACATCAAGCATTGAAGTGAGCATTTTGTTGGGGCCAAACTGCCAGAGATACAATACTGCTTGGTTCAGAATAGCAATATGAGAGGTATTACAGTCTTCAATATAGTCTGCAAGTCCGTTAGCCATCAAATATATAACTAATGAACAGCAACAGAATATTCCTATTGAATACAAAGAATTCAGTCATTCTGATACTCCAATCCCAGACAACTAGGTAGAGCCTTCAACTTTGAACTTGATGGACATCAAAAATGAAAATTGAAGTTAAATTCTTGAGAAAAAATAAAGTCTTTACTAATATTATAAAAAGGGAGTTCTGGATTTTCAAATATTCCCTGACAATTCCATCAGTCAGATTCCTGGAACATCCTTGAACTTTTTCTCGAAATGCTTTTGCCTCCATAATTACAATACTCAATCCCCAATCTTTCACATCTTTTCCCTAATCTAAATGTCTTAAATCTCATCATATATACAGCCCTCACTCTCTCATAGTTTCCATCTCCTTCCTAATTTGGTAAACTTTCTTCAAAGAATCACAACATAATCAAAATCCTCTTTCAAAACCATACATTTACTAAAAAAAGAAAGAATTAGCCAGTTGGGTGAATTAAGAACCAAGAATAAGGAAATTGGATGATTGGAAATGGGATATGGAAGGATATTTAAAATGAATTAAAAGTAAACTGACAGGGGACTGCATAATCTTCTATGGTATGGTTTAAATTTTAAAGACTGAAATTGACACAAATACAAAACCCGAGGGCTGGAATTTTGATATTTAATAAGATTAATTCCTATCTATCATGACATGCATTGGGATAATTTAGAAGAGCTTTTTGAATGCTGCATGACCTTTTCAAATTCGGTCCAAATTTTTAAGTTTCTGTTTCAAAATTCACGATACAGTTTATCATATTTAAAAGGTAATAAAATAAATAATTAAAATGGTTTATACTTGCATTATCTTTATTATATTTTGTGACATGCATCACATGTGCCTTTCTGCTAGCAGCACCAAAAACACATGAAACATGTATGCATGGTTGTGCGTATTTGCCAGCATTGTCAAAGGCGGATACCTGGGCACCTACCAGCCTGCTTATGTGCTTTGGTAGCCATATCAGTTAGGCGCCTGCTGTTTTCACAAGTCACAAGAGGGGTTTTGTTCCTGAATTCTTGCATGCACTTCAAAAAATTTGTGTTGGATGCACAGCCACAAGTTAAATACATGTAAGATTTCTGAGTACTTATAAAGTTCTATCTGCAAAATTTAGAGAACGGACGAGAATCAGAGTCTTAGCAATGAGTTTGGCACAACATACTGACATTAATAGTAGATCCTCATTGTTTCTAGAGTTAGGATAAGGATGTAGCAATTAAAATAACTTTGTAAAATATCATGTTATTGTATCTTGGAGTGAATTTTGGAGTTCAAATGAAGAGTATGCATACTTAACACCATGACAAATAATAATTTCAATATTTTCTACATTTAAAATTTGATTCAATATATAATGCAGTTAATTTTTCCTCCTTCGTGTTCCATATATCCTTTGTATTTTTCACCAAGTCAGTCAGTTGGACCTCCAAATCCAATTATTGTGACCATGGCTGTGAAACACTGAAAACCGGTGTCTGCCTTAGTGTCCAGGCTGGCACCTATACAAGTGCTTCACAATCTCAAAAGACCAGCTAGTGATTAAGCTGTCATTTTTGATGACCCACAACCGGACATTAACTCAATAATTTTGAATTTCTCCAATAAGGCTTTGAAAGAGAAGCAAAAGAAGCACATTCAGTAAAAGTGAGTCTATTTATCCTCATATATCATGATCATCAACTAAGCACATCCCCTATTCCTCTTATCTGGAAGTTACTTGTTCGAAATCTATATGTGAAATTAAATTACAAAATATATATAGCTTTAATAATTTTAACTTCTAATGACTGCATGGCAACTTCCACGTTCCACCTAGATCTCTATGAGAGTCACTGCAAAGGCGTTCCACCTAGGTCTTTACACAGGTCACCCAGATATCCATACCTCAAGGAAATGCAAAAAATTTGTCAAGATTTCAAAAAGATGTCAAGAAAATTAATAAATTTTGATAATTTCGAAGCACACAAAAAAAAATCTAAAATAATTGATAAGTTCAAAGGCAGCTGCATGTAACAAGAGAAAAGCACGTAGAGTATCACATAAACACCAAATTTAACAGAAATGACAACTGATGATATCACATTCAATATTTCACGAATATTTTATCAATACTTTGCAAAATTTACAAATAATTAAAGAATAGTATATAATCAAGTTATTAAGACACAAACTGATAGTTTGGTTGGCATCCAACATATGAATTAGTTTATTTGGGGATCTTCCAATAATTTAGAAATATAAAGACTATGCTTAGAAAATTCTAGATTGACAGCATCATCATCATTAACAAATGGTATATAGAATGTAGGCCATTACATCGACTTACATCCTAACACATTCTTGCTGATTCACAAACTTTAAAAAAGAAAATGAGACAAAGTTTTGAACAAACATACCGTGTAAAGTCATCAACGAGATTAATGGTAATATTTGGTTTCCAATAGGAAACCCATTCTACTGGACCCTCATCCTTAGCTTCAACCCAGGTATCATCCTTCAACTGTAACAAGCACATAGAAGAATTTATGTGAGACCACGGGTGCCGTAAAGGTAAAGAGACAAAGGCAATTATGTTCTTCCAAGAGCTAAAATCATAACCCTTGCATGGAAATTTACAGAGTGAAAAAAGGCAAGGATCTACCAAAAACATAATAATAACACTATTAGGAATAAAGTTAAAGATTGGAAGTTTCACATGAACATTCACAGCCACTTGGAGCCTACAGTTCAGTCAAATAAAGAGAAGAGCAAACCTCGGGAGCTTGTTCTTCCTCTTCAGGCCCCTTGGAATTTCCCAGCAAGCTCTTCCTTTTATCAGCTTTTGACTTGGGCAAGAACGTCACAACAGCTAAAAGAGAAACAAAGTGCACATTTTGTGTACTGAGATGTTTACAGAAATCCATATCACTAATAATTAAATATCGAAATCCTTACGATTTGTCCTCCCAAAGGCAAACTTTGGCTCATACTCAGGATCACTAGGATCAGGAGGGTAGCCTGAGCGTGCAAAGAAACATGAGCATACAGGCTTCCATTGTGCTTCACAGCCTACAAGTTACACAGTACCCATCATGCAAGGAGTCGGATAGACTCAAAGGACAAAAGAATGGATAAGTGGAAAACTGTCACCCATAGTTTAGTAAAACTGTGTCGGATCTGCATAATCTTTAGTGATACCTCTGATGGATAATATTTTAAAGAATGAGACCTAGTACTAGCTGGCCCCAAACTGCATATGGAACGTTCGCCTCATGCCAGACAAGGGCATCCTCGTTGCTGAAGTCATTAAACTTCTCCTGTTCAGAAAGATATAGCCACATGTCCTGGACAGGAGGAGAGCACCAATCCACTTTTACTCATGCACAGAAAATAACAGAGAACACACAACTAATACTAAAGCAGTACTATATCACACATTTCAAAGTTAAATTAAGACAATAGTATTCCTCAAAAGAATAATGGTTGAACCCAAGTCTCTGCAAAGTGACGGAGCAAGATGCAAAACATGTTCTGTTGTTTCAATGTAAATGGAAATGACGAAATGCAATTTATTTCACAATAAGCTTTAAGAATTAAGCCGTTTGAATTTAAAAAGGGATACAACAAAGTTTCAAATGTAATAAATATCCAATGTTTTTGGTCCGATGTAAAATCAAGTTGCGCCAAACAGTTCACAAGCAGCAAAGAAAGCAATTTTAGGATTGAAGCTCCTGATGTTTTTGAATTTTCCAGCAATTTTGGTTTTGATTGGGAATACCATTAGTTTATGTTGTATTTAGTATAGCCTCTTTGGTTTCTGGGGAGATTAAGAATCTTAGATGGGCTACATGAGTACATAGCTTCTTTTCCATGCAACATAGTTACTTTAAAGCATCCTTTTAGTGGATAATTGTACTGGATACTGGAATATACCTTATTTAAGATAAACAACAAATCTATGTTGTTATAAAATTTATAAATTGATTTTATCCACTTGCAAAGGTCTCTTTTCCTATTTTCTTTTCTTCCTAGAGGAGATATTGACACTCAATATTCATGAAACGAGCTAGCTAGTGTTAAATGTACCAGGCAAAATGGAGGTACCACCCTTTAGGTTATCCCAGGCACAAGATCAACAACTTCACATCATCATGAGAAGACACATTGCCGTGTTGCAATTTTTTTTTGTAGGAACCTCAAGCTTTTCCCCCAATATGATTTTACTCTTTTTGAACTCCAGGCATACGAAGCCTAAGATTGGCAAAATGTGAGCTATGCATAATGGAAGAAAAATCATGCAGCCTAAAATCATGAATTATGTGATTTTGAGGTTCTTAATGTCATGTGATAAGTGGTGTTCCAACTATCCAAAGTCATAATCATTGCACACTAACAGTCAAGTAGAATACTCAATCCAGAGTCCAGTCACAAATACAATAACTAAGTCAACAAGTAGTCCCCGACAAAAGCATGTCTCAGTCACTTTCAATCAGATTCGCGGGAAAATGACCCATCAAGATGATATCATGAAGTCAACATAGCAGGGAAACAATAATTGGACAAAATGACCAGACAAGCAAAAGCCCAAAGCGATCGTTGAAGAGGAGAAATCACAATATATAACAAATCTCAGAAAAATATTTCTTCTTGTTAGCATACAAAATGAAAGGGGAACAGCAATAATTTATCTTTTACAACAAGCAAATCCATAAAAATTAACAAATTCAGTAGAAACTTGAGAATTCAGTAATTGCATGCTGCTCTTCTTGTGCTATATACAACTCTAAGATAATAAAAGATCTGATTTTTAGAAAAATCAGCGCGATTGAAAACTGTTCGTTCGAAGGATTCACCCTTCTAACAACTTCTACTGAATAATATGAGATTACTCAAAAAGATTCTAAACGAAAAATATGAAATTTACCACAAAAAACAGACAAAAACTCAGATCTAATGAACGAGACGGGGGGCAACGCATCGCAAAAGCTAGGGTTTGGGGAGAGGGAACGGAGAAGGGACTGACCAAGGGCTCGCCCTTCTGGAAGAGATTGGAGATGAGGTGGGAGGGATCGGATGGCTTCTTGGGGGAGAAGAACTTCATAGCGAAGTACCAGAACACCGCCATCCGGATGATCCCAGTCACCGTCTGGCCGAACCCGTCTGCTGCTGCTGCCGTCCTTGCCTCGCCGTCGCCGTCGCCGTCGCAGTCGCCGTCGCCGTCTGTGCCGCCGGTTGCGCCATCGCCTCCGACCGCGGAGCCCCGATCCAAAGACGGCGCGAGAAAGATCAGAGGGAGAGGAGTTCTAAAGAAAGAGAGAGTATTAACAGATAATTTAATAGAGTTTTCCCTTCTCGGTAGTCGCCATCACCGATAGAGGATATTTTCGGGGAAACAATGACACGGAACACAATAATACACCCAACGTCTTCATGCCACATGGCACGACTTTATTCGTACAATTCAGTGGGTCTGATAAAAGAACCAATAATCTGGCGAAACGTGGCAGGAATATTTTATCGTGCCTTCGCTGGGGAGGCCATGATCTGAAAAGCTAGTGTTTCGCTCTGTTGTGGCTCTTTGGTGGAGGCTTTGGGATGGCTGGAGTCATCAGAGCCGTCCGTCCATTAGGAAATGGATTGACAGCCTTTGGATGATTGAAGGCAAGTGGATATAGACCGGCCTGGAATGGCCGTGATGTACAGTATACATGCGTCCTTACTTCTCCTTTTTGCATGGCCACCGTACCCATAAACGGGAGCGGTAATCCTGTACACTCCACTGCCTTTGTTGCATGAATTTTTATATGAGAATGTGAGATAATTTATTTGGAGTAAAAATGTGACAAACTTTTATTGGTTATCATGCTATCCAGCGCCCGGTCTCAGGCTTTCATTGGAGAGTCGGTGCTGAATTGCTAGGGTGTCTATTCTTAGCTCTTTCTTGTCTTTCCAAGCAGGTGTGAGATACACTGGCATCAGAGCAGCCTACAATACATTGCTTACTATACCTGATTGGCCTAGAATATTGATCTACATGAGACGAGATGGCTGCTAGCTAGAATTATTTTTGCGAGAGCTTTATTTCAGACACTCAAGATTGTTGACACATTACGGTCAAAATCAATCCTAAAAAGTTGAGACACCCCCTCTCCGCTCTTGCAATGCCCCGCATGATTTATATCACCTGAGAGCTCCCATCTCCGATTTTTCTCAAGATTAATTTTGATAGCAGTGTGAGAACGACAGTATTGATGCGGACTTTGTGGTTAGGAGCTCGGACTTTAAAGTCATTACGGCTGATGGGGTCCATTTATTCGAATCTTCCTTCTTAGTGCAGAGCTTCAAGCCACATAAAGAGGCATCTTCTTCGTGCGCCCGGTATTTAGAGAATATCAGTTGGTGGCAGAGGGTGATTCAGCTACAGTCGTGAGCTGGATTCGTGGGTGGGGGGGGTGCTGCTTCCTTCAATCTGTTGGTCTGAAAAATTTGGAGTCTGCTTGTGGAGTGCATTTTCATTAGTACATCAGACATATTTATTGGAAGAAGGACTCTGCGATCACTTGCGTCATAATTTTTGTAGCTAACCATTCTAGAGGATGCAGTTGGACTGATATATCTATCTTACTCATATTGTTTCGAGATATCTTTTTTTGACTTTTTTGATTGTATTCATATTTGTTATATATAAATCTTCTGTCTTACCAAAAAAAAGATAAATTACAATAATTTTCCTCGAAGTTCAAGAAATTATAAGTTCCCGCACAATATTTTGAAAATATATATTTTACTATCTAATTTTTGCTATATACATAGCACGTAA
>KE504677.1:488272-508280 GCA_000441515.1 Elaeis oleifera | reverse complement strand
ATAAGAAAAAAAAATCATAGCCCATAGGAAAGTGATGCATGGTATAGGAAAATGGCAATAGGACATGCATTCTGACCACAAACAATTGAAGCCACCCCCACCCACTCCTGTGCATGCTGATAAGTCCAACAAAAGTTCCTTTCACCATAATATTTTCCAAGCTATTGGACAAAGACAAAGAAGCCATTAGAACAAGGCGGTTTATCCCACCCAATGGCCACCCATCCCTGAATCCCCAACGCATAAGCCACTAGACTTTCCTTTAGTTTATTATATTTTATAACCTTTCTTGTTTATTAAAAAAATTGTTAAAGGACAGAGGAACCTAAGAATCTTGTTGCTTAGCAATTGACACCAGATTGTGACGTCGTTTAATCTTTTAATAATATAAATCCCCCGGTTATTGCACCAGATGCCAACAAAGATTGCACTTATATTATACTGCCCCCTCTCCTTCTAGCCTGCTTCTATGAGTTTCCCACCAACACAAACTAATGCACTCTTTGTTTCCTCGACCTCTGACTTGGACATCATAAGCCTCAGCTTTTTCTTTCTCTTTTTTTTTTTTCCTCCTGTGGTGGTGGGTGCACCTTATCTTCTCCATCAAGAAGAAATAAAATAAGGTTAGATGCCAACAATCACCAGCTAAGCCCCATATCGGCAAGATAATAAGATTAAGAAATGTTGATATATCGATGCTGAATACTCCATTGCTCCACCTGGATGAATAAATAATTAGAGGTCAAATCCTCTCCAATTTAGGGTTAAATTGGAGAGATCGAACCTCTCGGTTCTCTTAATCACAATGGTTCATTCAATGCACAATGACCAAGATTTAAGTCTTTCACATCATAGATACTGGGTCATATACTCGCTTGTCTGGATAGTTAATGAACTAAATTCTATTTCTATTGGTGGCAAAAATCTAGTCTGGATTCATATTGGGGCATTTTCATGATGCACAAATCACGATGAGGTATTTGAAGTATCCCAATTTCATATTAACTTGGACCAACTTTCCTTCCAATAGTTTAAGCTTTGGGTTGTAAGTCCACATAGATAATATCAAAATTAGCTCTTGCTGTCATATGAGCTCCTTATTAAGGGATATCTTCGATATTATCGAGTATAACTCGTACTATAAATGAACTTTTCCTCAAATACGAACTAATCGTGATGAGGACATCACAATGTTGCATGGGGAGGATTGTCAAAATCCTAGGATGAGTGATGAAAAGGATGGCATATGGTTTAGGCTGTGCCGGTCATCCTCCAATGTTGATTAATAAATAAGAGATATATAAAATATTTTCCATCTCATATAAAAATATTTTTATGGCGGCTATAATTGAAAATTTGGCCCACCAACTTGTGTAATTAAATATGAATACTGTACGGAGTTGAGAGAGAGAGAGAGGACCGGGTTGCCGGAATGTAACTGGCCAGGGCATGGTTCGGGCTTAACGGTCGCCGTCAAGGAAGGGGTGATGGGCGGAACGGCGTGGAGACCGAGGATGGCGGAACGGCGTCAGTTCCGACGGCGCAGGGCATTGTATTGCCACTCCCGATGCCCCGTGTTGTCACTGTCCCCACGCTCCCGTGTTGTCGCGGTCCCCACCCCAAGCCCCCTGTAAAGTATTTAATAAGGGAGAGATGGCTGTGACTGCAATGTCCTTCTGATACCATACATTTACGCATTTAAATCATGCAATTAAGGGACCGGAGGCTTCAACAATACAGTTGTGGTCCATCAAGGATTTTATTTAACTATCTAAGCTAATGTGGACATCTTATGAGATGTTTACCCAGTTTCAAAAAAAACAAAAAACAAAAAAACAAAAATTTTGATGTATAGATGAAGTATATGGAGAGACTTTTATCTTACACATGTCTGATTAGTAATCATTATTTAAAATTAAATAACATGCCTCTTGAATGTTTGCATAAAATAATTATATGATTTTTGATTCATGAAGTTTAATTGTGACGGAGAGATTGAATTAAAATAATTAATTCAAAATTTTGAAACTATTTGAGCACCCCATAAAAACAAGATATATGCATTATAATCGTGAATGTTTCGTGATAGGATATTTCTTCCATGATGCATTAATTTGCAAAGGTGATAAACAAATAGATAATGAAAAAGATTGTATGTCGGAAAAGAAATACAAATTAGTAGGTTGTAATAATTGTTATTTTAATAGCTGCATCAGTTATGTCAATATCGAAAAATGATAATAATAAATATTATTTTTATAATTTATATTATTATTTAAATATTTTTTTGTATGATATGAATATCCAAAATTATACAACTATGATCAAGTGGACAATTATAAGAATAGAAAATAATCACAACTATTGTTGTATTAATAACTGAATTTAAGATCCAAATTTTGCTAAATCACAATGTAATTGTATTTATCGATAGTTTTTAATATAGCTTGTCGATAGCTTCCTCTTCAAACAAAAAGTCCCAGGTTCAAATATAAGTGTTGATGAATAACTACTATATTTGATAGAAAAATTTTAAATTCAAATAAAAGTGTTGATGAATAACCAATACATTGTGATGGAACAAGAAAAAAATATTTTAAATTATTAAAAAAATATTAGGAACTCGTTAGTGTTTTCTATTTTTTAAAAAATATTGTTAAATACAATGGTGGTATTTATAGAAAAAAAATTAACCAATGGTCTCTTTCTATTATAGTATAAATAAATAATCATTTTAAACTCGGAGGTAACTGGTTAATCTATATGATGTGATCAGAGCCGTTGGATCAGTCCATCCTTTGAGATCTCCAAACCCTGGTCCCCTTCCGCAGACAGCGTAGGTGCAACGTGCCCATCAACTCGACCCCACTGATCGCGACGCGCATCAGCATCCGCATCCGATAAATCAGAGCACAACATCTCCTTTTAGCGGACTCCAAACTGCGACACACGGTGGTCCCCACTCCCCGCCCTCAACCGTCCGATCCGTGCACCATCTCCCACATAAAACCCCGTTTGCCCATGGTAAACGTGGCCACCGCCCATTGGTCGCCCGATAATATCTTTGAAACGTCGCCGTTCCGTAATGGTCTTCTCGTAATTAATTCATCAACGAAGGCCAGCTCAGAGTGCCAAACTAGAGCCAGTCTAGTGGCATCATCGTTAATTTCGTAAAAGAAGGGTGGATTTTAAAGTGGGTGGGGGGATTAGGATAACTTTATCCTGGGGTGGGGAGCCTGTAGGGAACTCAGGGCACGCTTAGGGTCGGCGAACCCGTCTCCCAGAAGTAATTCTACCCATCCCAACCAAACTACGCAAGAAGACTTTATGCTAAATGGCGCTTTCTTATTGGATTGCTTTACAAGGCGAGTTGCATTTGACAAATTTCATCGTTCCACGTAGAATAAAAAAATCTTGGGAAACATTTCTGCGCCCCAAGTAATTTCTGGAGTTGATGTATCAGTTGTTGTTACATGATCCCTCAGGATCACTATATTAAACTAAAATTCCCAGCCGAAGATTAGAGCACAAGAGAAATCAACAAAATTGAGGCCGTCCGATGAGTTGAAAGCAGGGTAAGTAAGACCCACTGAGGGGACAGAAGAACCGAGGGAGGTGATAAGCTCCTTATGAACAGTGTGATAGAGGGGGATTTCGCTTTGAGAGTAGTACGCGATGGAAGTTGAAGGGTATCGGGGCGGGGGATGGGATGGGGGTCGGATTGGTAAGTTGTGGCGAGAGGACAGGGGAAATAGGGTCGTTGGCGGGGAAAGCGGGAAAGGAGGCAAAGCGAGGAAGCGGCATCGGCGAGGGCGGTTTCGGAGGGTACGTGTAGGGTCCGGCAGCGGCAGCCTCCCCATTCTTTAGAGCTAGACTGTTAGAGAGAGAAATCCATTAAAATACTCCTAAAATAATTAAAAAAAAAAACTAACTTCTCTCTCTCTCTCTCCGTGTGCGTTAAAGGCCGAGCAGCTCTTCCTCCATTACTCTTCTCGCCTCTCTTCTCTCCTTTCGGCGATTCGTTCTCTCTTTCTCTTTCTCTTTCTGTCGAGATCGACTATTCGATCGAGGCGTCCTCCGTGTCTTTCGTCTCTGTGCGAGGGTTTCGGTTTTCAATCGGATTGGAGCGGGGTGTGGCAAGGAAACGCCGGGAAAGGAGGTCGGTGTTGTAAAAAATGATGTTGTTTAGGTTTTTGGACGATTTTGCGGGATTTGAGCTTGGTTTGAAGCGGAGTTCGAGGTTGGGGAGTTGCTGAAGCGGGAATTTGGTGGTGGAGTGGAGGATCGAGGGAGATCTCGTATTTTTCTTTGTTTTTTGGGACTGTTATTTGGGGATTGTTAGTGCTCTGGTTGCTGGATTCGGGAGATTCCGTATCCGTGGGAATTCTCGGGGACTGGTGAGGGGATACCGAATCTCTTGACGGGAAACCCAGAGATTTGGTGTTTTGAGAGGGAAAGGAGGGAACTTGGAGATGAAAAGGTCGAGTTCTTAGCAGCGTCTGGGTGATTCCAGTGGCTAATTGTTCTGGAATCGGAGAACCACGAGGTCTGAGTTGAAATTAGTGGAGTTTTGGGAGGAATTCTGCGATCTCTTCAACGGCGTCGCCTTTCTGGTACTCCGCTTTCAGTAAACCTGGAGGAGCTTTGCCGGCTTTCGACCGGGAAGAGGGAAGGAAGGGATTCTTTCCATCTGAGGAGGGTGGCTTTACGCTTGCTTTAGCTAGATAACATCGAGGCTTCCGTTCTAAAAGGGGAGGAAGTCGGTACTGGTGGGCGTTTCTAGGGTTCGCTTTCGAGGGAGTAAAAGCGACAACTATCAGCGGAGAGCAGCGGTAGCCCTCAGATGCCATTTTAGGCCTTGTTTGGCCTCAGCTTAGGGTTCGTAGGGGTGGCAGTTGGAGCTCTGTCGTAGTTAATGCATAGTAGTGGGGCTTTTATGAGCATTTAAGCTGGTCTGAAGGCGAAACCGAAGGGTTCTTATCCTTTCGTTACCCTGCAGTCTGATCCGTTGCTCTGGTAGAGAAGTGTCTGGAGAGATGGGGTAGCAAAGGTGGAAGCTTTGGCTGATTTTGTTTGATATTTTCTTCGCTAAAGTTTGGTTCTTGTTGATCCAATTGTTGGAAGAGATCCAGCAAAATCTCATGGCGCTCGTACCGCCGCGCAGTTCATCCGGAGGCTCCCCTGTTCAGGTTAGTTTTCCTATCATCTTTTTTTCCTTCTATTTCTCTTTGGGTTTTCGTGTTGGATGTTGATTAGCTTTGCTGCTTGTTCTCCCTGTCGTTATAGATGGCATCATTCCCATCGTTATTATTGTTTCTGGTGTGCGGTCTGCTTCAATTAGAGATATATCTTCTGATATTGTATGATTTAAAATGCTTTCCGTGGTAACGTCTTTAATGTTGGGCTGATTTCATGTTTATGGCTGTTGTTTCTGGATATCTTTCTTTTTCCTCCTTATTGTTTGATTTTGGTGTATGGGTGTCACGTGCTTGTGGATAGATGTAGATATTGTTCATTGCCAAAGAATGATTTATGGGTTCCAGAATATATAATGGCTTAGTGGGGTTTTATCGATTGATCCTTTTAGTTATCTTTTTTTAGATTTGTGTTGATTTCTTTTGGTTCATGTCTGGGCTGATCTTGGTTTAAGTCCTACACACACACACACACACATGTATGTATGTATTGTTTGTCGTAGATAATTCTCTCTCATTTTGCTATTCATAAGTTTCTATTCTGGCTATCCTGAATCCTGATCGGGGCTTTGATCATTTCTTACTGGAAACATAGTATCTTGGTTAGATCAAAATTTGAGTTGGCATCTTCGTTTTCTAAAACGACATAAATAGATTTTCAAAATCATTATTTATGGATTATTTTCGATGGTATGTCTTTCGGTTGTAAATCGCAGGAAAGGGCCAAGTTTTTTCACTTTGCTTTTTCATGATGCAATTTTGTTCTTTTTCAGGGCCCAATGGAGATGCGCTGTACAGGGAACTCTGGCATGCTTGTGCCGGACCTCTTGTTACCGTGCCTCGTGAACGAGAGCGAGTCTATTACTTCCTCAAGGTCATATGGAACAGGTACCTGACGTTCTCATGTATTGGCTCTATATTATGATTGCAAGCTGCACTTTTTCCCAGTTCTTCATATCAAGATCATCTTTCAGGATTGTTGGGTCAATTGTTAGGTCTCTTTGAATTGGATTCTTGGCTTTTTATATTCCTTGATACTGTTTTTAAGAACCAAGGCATTTATTCTTTGCCTTACTTTGTTGTTTTATCACACTGTGGCATGTTGTTCATAAGCTAAGCATATGAGCATGACCCATATATGAGTAATGATAATTGTTGATTTCTGTTTCTGCTTTCCCGTAGCTAGAGGCATCTACCAATCAAGGACTTGACCAGCATATGCCCTTGTTCAATCTACCATCAAAGATCCTTTGCAGGGTGGTCCATGTTCAACTTCGAGTAAGCTCTTGTTGGTCATTTTATATTTGTTCATCATGTTTGGTGTGGTAAGGTAAGGTGTTGGCTTTATTTCTCATTCCATGCACTACTCATCACCTTCCTTTTGTAGGCTGAACCAGACACTGATGAAGTTTACGCACAGATTACTCTGCTACCTGAACCAGATGTGAGTCATTTACTTCTTTCTGCTTGTTTTGTCCAGTAAAATCCTATTATACGAAGTGATATGGTCAAGTATTTTAAATGTTCTATTCTTTACTAGGAATATGCTGTTTATAGCTTCCTTTCTCTTGATATTAACATTCTAACATGGAATCTCATACCGGCCTGAACCGGCCGGTATGCCCCATTATGAGCCGGACTGACGGGGAACCGAGATGGTTCGGTTGAGGAAAATGGTGCACCAGAGGAGGGAGACGGAAAGAGAGGAAGAGATAGAGAGAGAGAGGAGGGGAGGAGAGACATCACGATGCCGTCAAAGGCCGACAATGGCCCGCTGCGGCCGTCGGAGGGCCGCGGAGGCCTCCGCGGCTTGATGTTGCTCGATAGGGCTTTTAAATGAGAGAGAAAGAGAGAGAGAAGGGGAGCAACGGTACTGGAAGGTCATGCAGCCGACGGCCACCCGGCGACGGAAAATGTGTGGATGGAGTCATGGCCGTGGAGCAGGGGGTAATCGCCTCTGTTCCTTCATCGTGTTTTTTTAAAAAATGCTGGTGAATAGTAAAGCCGGCAAACCCATTACCGGCTTCACCATAATTCAGATTTTTTTTAAAAAAAATTTGTGAAACACGGGCGATCGCCCCTGTTTCACGCTTGCGGCACCTCAAGCATCGAGTGCACCATCCGGAGGCCCTCCGGCGGCCTCTTCAACAGCTTTCCTCCCTCATTTCTTTCTTCCCTCCTCTCTCTATCTCTCTCTCTCTCTCTTTCTTTTTTTCCTCCTCTCGGTTTGCTTTTTTTGCTTTGTGTCGATTTGTGCCAATCTAGTACAGATCCATTCTGCCGGCCGGCCGGCATGGGTTCCGGTACCGAGTCCGCGAACCTTGCATTCTAATGCTCGGGAGCTTACTTGAACTTTAAAGGTTATATACGTATATGTACCTCTTAGGTTGCTATTGTTGCAACTGAATGAGCGTCTTGTCTTAACACATCTTTGCAATCACTTCTGTAACTGGGTTTTCTTTCTGGAAGTGGATCTATATTATTTAACAAATGCCATGTCTAACTTTATTTTGTGCATGCTATTATTTGATGTTTATATTGATCTTTTCTTTTCTTTCCTTCAACTCCCCAATCAGCAAAGTGAGGTCACAAGCCCAGATCTGCCGCTACCTGAGCTGGAAAAGTGCACAGTCCATTCCTTTTGTAAGACACTAACTGCTTCAGATACAAGCACACATGGAGGGTTCTCCGTTCTAAGGAGGCATGCAGATGAATGCCTGCCTCCTCTGGTTAGTTGTTATTCTAAATTTTCGCAATACTTTGTTGTCGTTAAGCTAAATATTCTGATTGTTACCATACCTTTTAAGTGCTACTGGATCCTGTTTCTTCTGTTTGCAGGATATGTCCCAACATCCACCTTGGCAAGAATTGGTTGCCAAAGATCTGCATGGGAATGAATGGCATTTCCGTCACATTTTTCGAGGTCTATATATTACTCCTTCATTGCTATTTGGCTGTTTGTTATTTTGATTTGACGCAGATGCAAGAGTTATTCATTTTCTACTGTCTCAGTTTTCTATATACTTCTTATTGCTTAATCGTATGAAGTTCTGCATTAAAAAAATATTGCATACCAGTATGAGCTTCCAGATGCTGACTGACGGATTGTAGAATATTGAATGCAAATGGCAAAGTAAATAACAAAGAATAGTTGTTTGAATGCATAAAATTCTGTGTGAACTTGTGCAAATTTGTGCCTGCTAGAATACCCAATAAGGTGATCAAATTATGTTAACGGCGGTTATGTCTGCTTTTTTTTTTTTCAGGGCAACCTAGGCGGCACCTGCTTACTACTGGATGGAGTGTTTTTGTCAGCTCAAAGAGATTGATAGCCGGTGATGCATTTATCTTTTTAAGGTTAGTATATAGATTCTCTTGTCAGGCACTCGTCAAGCTGTTGCATTATCTTCCAAAATAGAATGCTATCTTTTGGATAGTTATTTGATGCGCTTCTTTGTGTGTTCATCACGATAAAATTTATCTATGCATGAAACATGGCAGAGGAGAGAATGGTGAGTTGCGGGTTGGAGTAAGGAGGCTTATGAGACAACTCAATAACATGCCGTCATCTGTCATTTCCAGTCACAGCATGCATCTTGGAGTTCTGGCTACTGCCTCTCATGCTATATCTACAGGGACCCTTTTTTCTGTCTTTATAAGCCAAGGTTTGATGTTTTCTGACTCTTCTGTGTTGTCCTTTGAAACGTCTGAATCCAAAGTATGATGTTTAGTGCTGATCCCTGCACATCCAACCCCTCCTCCCCCTGAAAAACCTCAACCCTCCCTCTCTTGTACACACACAGACACAGATGTGGAAATGCAGACATACAGGCAAGAGTTATCTGTCAATATTTGACTTAAAATGGAGTAGTTATCTAACAGAATGATATTATCAAGAACTTCAGATTTATGACTTTGCTAGTCAGTCTTATTAAGTTGTAAATTTGCATGCTTTGCCATGTTCTTAAAGCTAGAAAAGGAAAAATATTGAATTTACATCTGAGTTTTGTATGTTTTGCATATATCTAGCTACTGATGCACAATTGTTTCTAAGTGTTTCCAAATCATGGAGACAATGGTTATCTGTCTTGTCCTCATAAAGTAATTCGAGTACATTCAAAAATAAGGGTGAATTTATTAAATTGTACGTTGTTTCAGAACAAGTAGATCTGAGTTTATCATCAGTGTCAACAAGTACCTTGAAGCTAAGAATCATAAATTGTCTGTTGGGATGAGGTTCAAGATGAGATTCGAGGGTGATGAAGCTCCTGAAAGAAGGTATGCTTGTTGGCTTGATAGTGATCTTAAATCAAGGATGCAGTTAAAGTATGTTGGCAAGGTCTCATTTATGATTTCTACAGGTTTAGTGGTACTATAATTGGTGTGGGGGACACAACACCATCTAGGTGGGCAGATTCAGAATGGAGATCTTTGAAGGTAGTATTGTGTCTGTTACCTTCTAACCTTGAAATATTGTGCTAATAGATTGATGGATCTTTTGATGGCTAGCATGAATATTGCTCATAAGTTGCATTATTTTATCACCTGAGTTTCAGAGTAGCTTGTGTTTATTGGTATACTGATTAAACCCCAGCCTTTTATTATGCGTTTAGTTATTGGTGTGCTTTTACTCCCCCATACTATTCGTTCTATAATTTTAGGCTGTTTGGTGGTTTGGTTTATAGGTCCAATGGGATGAACCTTCATCTATTCCACGCCCAGATAGAGTCTCACCGTGGGAATTAGAGCCACTTGTTGCAGCTACTCCTCCAACATCTCAACCAGCACAGAGACATAAACGTGCACGGCCATTAGCTTCAACTACCATTGCACCCGACATTTCTTCAATGTTGGTATGAAAGTTGCTGGCTCATATAATATTGTTTTATTTGTTATCTCTTTTCAGTTAGGCATTTTAAGATTATTTTGGGCAGTTTAGATTTTCTTGACCATGCCAGTTTTGACCTCTTGACTTCCAAGTATGTACACATCTTTTAATGAATTTCCATGGAATTCTTTCTGTAATTTATTCGATAGTTCTGCATTTATGGTCCACACTCTGCAGCAGTTTGTGCTGTTTAAATACATTATCTTGGCTAGTTAGCTATGCATACAAAGCCTATGTTTGGCTTGCTTTCAGAGTCAGTGGAGGGCCATGCAAGTGATTATTTTAGTGAAATTGACTGCTGAAAGAATTCTGAGGTTGTAGCTTTTGCGTCAACAGAAATTTCATCTTCTTATAGCCTTAGGCCATGTTCTTATAGACAGTCTGGATTATCTCATGATAGGAAAACAGTCTCTTAGTAAGATCCTATTTATTTATTTTGCTATAGTGGCATTTCTTGCAATTGTTATCTTTAACCATCTTAGTAACTCTGACGTACTATACTTTCTCCTTAATGTAGGTTTGTGGAAATCCCCAGTTGAGTCTACCCAAACTTTCTCATTTTCAGGGTTACAACGAGGACGAGAACTTTATCCATCATCCAGCCTGTTCTCATCAACGTCAAAAACTGGGTCCATTGTTTTAATGGAACATGGGCCGTCAGCAGTTACCTGCAGGTCTGAATACTGGCCAGTTAGGGCAGATACACAAACCGAGTCCTTCTCAGCAAGCATCAATAGGGAAACATGTGAAAAGAAGCAGGATACTGGCGCTGGCTGCAGGTTATTTGGGATCCAATTAATAGAAGGTTCTGTGGCAGAGGAAACTTCACTGCCGGCAAATATTTCTGCCGGCATTGGTGAGGATCAGCCAGTAACATCTGTGGATGCAGATTCTGATCGGCAGTCTCAGCCATCGACCATTAACAGGTGTGATGCCCCTGCAGTCAGTAGTGAGCCAGAGAAGTCATGCCTCAGATCACCTCAGGAGACTCAAAGTCGGCAACCGAGGAGCTGCACCAAGGTGAACACAGCCTCTTCTCCCTGTACATTTTCTGGTCTCCTCTCAGTGTCATGCTTAGTAATCTTGTAACACAGTTGCACATGGATTTTATAGCTTCTGCAGGGTATGGCGGTAAGTAGCTGAAATATGTTTCTAACTCTCCTGTGCTCCCGAACAGGTTCACATGCAAGGTATGGCAGTTGGGAGGGCAGTGGATTTAACGAGATTAAATGGTTATGATGAGCTTCTCCAGAAGCTGGAAGAGATGTTCAGCATCCAGGGAGAGCTCACAGGTGCAGTCAAGAAATGGCAGGTTGTCTATACTGATGATGAAGATGACATGATGCTGGTTGGCGATGACCCATGGCAGTAATGCTCTATAACCTTGAGTGTGAATTTCATAGCATGGCTTTATCTATTGATTGTTCCAATTTAAAATAGTGGCTTTTCAATCTCAAGAAAAAAAGAGCATGTTTTTGGTCACTTGAAGTTAACTAAGCTGGCCTATTTACCTGAACTTTGCAGCGAGTTTTGCAGCATGGTGAGGAAAATCTATATTTACACACACGAGGAGGCGAAGAGGCTGTCATCCAAGGCAACATTGCCGGTCATCAGTGAGGCGACCAAGCCTGGATCGCATGAATCTTCATCTGATTGTGATACTCCATGGAGCGGGCCAGAAGACCAAGTTGTTGCTGATAAGGAGTGCTGACCATTTAGGAGAACATAATTGCCGACGAAGCTTTTTTTGGTTTTTAGTTCAAGCCTTGGCCATTAGCTTGTGGCCCAGCATGGACCCTGTTATGTGCCATGGCTGCTGTTGCCTTGGTGCCTTGTGTCGTGTCTGGAATGGCAACAGGGAAAAGATTGGATAGGAATGGTGAGGTGGCTACCGTCCATACTGTTTTGGCAGAATCATCTTTTTGTGGAGTCCATTGCACGTGGAGGCTGGCAGGCTACTGGAGAAGAGATGGTCTCTTGTCTGATCTGTATGGGGAAAGGTGTCACATTGGAATAGGGGTGATGAAGTTTGCACTCTCTTCTTTCCTTATTTCTTTAACCAGGAGTAAACAGGATATATGTCTATATCTTTACACGCTACAGCATTGCTGAATGTGTTGTGTTGGTTTATTTTGGGTGGCAGGATTGTTGTTCACATTTCTCCTTCGTTACATCGTATACTTATTATCTTTTGTTGGGAAGGAAATTATGTACAAAATTGGGGTTATACTTTTGTGTTTTCTTTGTTTGTTTTGCTGCTGTCCCAGTTAGTATCAACCATTTGGCAGTGGTGCTTTTACTCCTGTCTCCCAAGAGAGTTTTTGTGGAAGGTGCATGGTACTTGGATGGATATAGGGTTTCTAATGTTGCCTTCATAATTAAAATTCCCCGATGGTTCTGTTGCATGGTTGGTGCGATCCGAGTTCAAGAGCTGTTCGTTGTTCAGTGTAATGGTTGGTGGGGATGGTTCATACTTGGGCTTTGGAATGTACAAAGTTTATTTGTTTTTTTATTATATGTGTTCTTGTAGCTGCTCTATGATTGGATTTTTCGTGAGTTTGGTCATGATCAGAAGGCATGTTATTGCTTGCACTCAGCCTAACCACAGTCATGATTTCGTTTTGTGCCACTATCACCCTGGCAGAGAGGTTTTGTTGTTGCTTAGTCATTCTTTAAAATAGGACTGAATGTTTTCGTCCACCTTCCAGCCTCATGACGAGTAATGTATAAATTAGAAGTCCACTTCTAATGAATTATAATTCTAATCAGATACGAGTAGTAACAAGGGTGAAAAAATGGCATATGGTATATTTTAAGGGGTGAGCATGGAGCTAGTTCTTATGTATATTTGTGTTTCTTTTACAAGATGGCATGCAATGTTCTCATTTGTGATCCTTTCTCTGGTCATCTATGTTGTCCCTGGAATGGTGGCTGAGGTTCCATGGATGAGATTCCATTAGCTGCTGTCTCTGGTCATTTGTAGGGTGATATTTATATGTCACAGAGTAATACTAGGATAACTAAATCATTCGGTGAACTTGCAGTATGGTATCCTTTTCGAGGCCCTTAAATGATGTCTAAAGTACTTCCCTTATGTCTATATCTTGTCTCCTGTGTGGTATTTCATGTATCCTTTAGAGGAACACTGAGAGCTCACTTGATTCGATATTTCATCATCCGCACCTTATTCAACAAGAAAAATAACATCTAGGTAGAACAACCTCAAGAAGTTGGCATGTGACATTGTTTCTAATGACATAGCAGCATCTAGTCATGAATCTCATGTTGGAATGCCACCATTAAGGAGAAACCATGTGCAGGAATGTATTCAATGGCTATAGCCATGATTTAATTCTCACATCCTGTCCATTGAGCTGGCAGTGGCAGATATCATGTAGAGTCAAGAATGTCTCAGATTGATAGGAAACCCATCCACATGGCATTTAGACATCCCCTGTTTGTGGCTCACATTGGTCAGAGCCTACTTGACCTTTGTTTGCTCCATGGGAATGTTATGCAATTTGGTGTTATTGTTTCTGTTTGGCCTTGGTGACTTTTTAGCTGCATGTGTTTCTGTTTGGCCTTGGTACCTGTTGTATCAAATTTCATAACAAAGGATACAATGGATGGATGAATAGGATCAAATAACATCAAGGAAGGGAAAGAAGACATGGATGGATTGAAAATTATGCTACAACAAGACTGAAGCTCAAACCTGCATCCTTCAATGACACAAGATCTCGACACAACCTCCAGACCACCCTAAATCTAGGTAAGAGAAGGATATAAGGTGACACTTGACTCATAGGTGTCAAAAGGACTAAAACTTTTGAAAGTTAGGCTTGTGTACATCTTTAGTAGCAGTGGAATGTTTATTAGTTCAAAAGATCACATTACCATGGTCATCGCAAATAGAATTTTGGCATACAACCGCTTTCATCATGTTTGACATCCAATAATCTTTCCAATACATCCTGAATTGGTCAATCAGAAGTCAGATGAGACAATCATGGTTGGAAAAACAAACCTGTGTAGATACAACCTGAAGGTTGTGAATCAATGGTAGTAGTTCTACTGTCAGTTCATATTGATGGCAAGAAACCTGCAGTCAATATAGCTTGTATGGAAGAAAGGTGCTGTTGTTGATTTTTAAATCTGAATCAATTTGAGAGCATTTGGATGGAAGCTAGTATATCATCCAACCATGCTCTATATCAAGTATGATAGTTCTTAGTATCTAGAAGCACCTTTAAGGCATGAGATTTGTTTTTAGAAGCCTTTTTTGCAAGTTATTGGATGCTAATTGAGTTCCAATTTATCCCATGCATTTCTCTTAAGATAAGGGCCTTAAAACGATCACATTGAATTTAATTGAAATTTTGAAGCTTTCTTTTATGAGTGTTTTTGGTTGTCTGACTCTACCTCACTAGGACGCGACTATAGCAATTTTTGTGCAATTTTTCTAGTATGACTCTTAAATGACTTGCTCTAAGCTAGCATGACATTGATGGAGATGTGAGAACCTTGAGTAACTACTGGTGCAATCATGGTGGAATTTAGAGGATCGGTCAGTGAGACTTCGACTGGTTATCTTAATTATCTTATTTAGATTTTGCTTTTTGGTTTAGGTTTAGCTTTCTAATCCTCCATTATTATTTTTTGATTCTAGTTTATATTTAAGGCCTTCAAGTTAAAAATATTTTCTAATTATTTTGTGCCTTAAAAGTTATTATAACGTAAAAATATACATTTATTTTCTATAACTTTACAAATTCCAACTCTCTTCAAAGTAGGAGAGGTCTTGTTTGGGTCATGTTGAATTTATCCTAGTAATATTTGCACCAAGGTTATCTTTTGTTCATAGGCATCCATAAGCTAATCATTCTGTAATCCAAACTAGATTAACCTTTTGCATCAACCATGTACCTTAACCTCATGCAACTGGTTCCTTGGTTCTTATTAGTCCCATCCTGTGCAATTTCCTAATTATACATCTCATGTGTTGGTCTAAGTAGGCTGCGCATCAAAGTGACTCAACTCATGCTAGATCATATAGTCCTCTCATGTCAGAGGAAATGCAAAAAACAATCACATGATCAGAATACTGTCAAACTCGACAATATGGTTTCAATTAGACCTGCTCTCAAGGTAGCTAATTAGTAGGACATAACACACACAGGAATGTAGAGTCTGCACACCGACAACTAAGAAAATTATCATCATCTTATGGTAATTATCCAAGCCTGGTTAGCCTTAGAATGAAAGCTCCCAACATAACTCATAGTTGTGACATGTTTAAGGAATGAGAAACCTAGAGCCTTAATTCTCCTTCAATTGACCAAATCAACTGACTTAGTCCACTATAATATCTCATGCTATGTATACATCTCATGCTCAACAAATATCTTCAAAGATGCATTGATAAATAAAAAAAATTATTAATATCTCAAAAAGCATATCTCATACAAAAATCATGACTTTATCAGGGCACCACATCCAACAATAAATAGGTGGAGTGGGTAGATATTAAGTGTTTTAGCTAGTAGTGTCAAGTTCACATTGATTCCATACATGGCCGGATGAGGTTGACAGGCAAGAATGCCCATAACATCATAAATTGTGGCAGCAAGGTTATGATTCCTGTGGCCCCACCTTTTTTATGAAAAATTCACATTGATTCTGTGATCCACAAATCCTAGTAGACATATCCTAAAAGTAGAGGAGCCTAGTTCAATGCACAAACAGGTATTTGGCAAAACTGAACAATTGTGTGTGAGACTATGATCCCTACCCTGTCCTCAATTTTGACCCTACAGAGAAGCAAATGATGCTGCAAATTAGCTAGCAGATGCAGCAACCTATTTGTAAAGAAGACAAGAACAGAAGGAAAGGTTCTCTACCAGATTATTTAAATTTACTGATGAGAGAAATGGGGATCCCTTTACTCTGCAATGTACTGAACTAACTTTAGCCTAGATGGTCCACTCCAGGGACAAGAAGCAGCAGCAGCAGCAGCAGCAGCTGCAATAGTGGCAGTCAAGCCTTGGTAGATATTTCTGCCAAAAGAAAATGTGACAGGTGGTTATTAGCTAAAGCTCCTGTAATTAGCTTGGGTATTTGTGCAATAAACTCTTGCTAGCAAAACCCATATATGAGACTGTCAATGTCACACACTCTCATCCTCCAACAAATATCATTGTGATGCCAGAAGGATGTAGAATTGATTTTGAACACACTAAAGGGATCGATATATTGGTTTGACAACTTCAAAGTTCAAACTTTACCCCTTTATTATCCAACTTCCATAGCGGTAGGATTCACTTAAACATGCGCCCAACTAAGACCTTGCTTAGAAGACCCATGAGTCAAAGCATGAATTGGAAACTAAACATATATTGCAAAATGCTATCTTGCTCTACATGAACATATGACATGTGAGTATGAGACTTAACATATGAATTCCATCTACTTGGAGTCTTGGATCTCAATCTACCTGTCCGGTATATAATATATGCTTTTATTATAAAATTAACATTCCTTATATTAATTCATTACTAAAATTGGAAAATATCATACCAAACACCCTAATTGTTTTGAGGGTACAAGAAATAACCGACATTGCCAAATATTGCTACTCATAATAATCTTAAAGTAAATTACAAAAATATGTTTGAGATTTATGTTTATTATACTTATATCCAATAATTTGTAAAATTTGTATTTACACCCAGTTAAATTAAAACCATTTATATTATATGAAAAATCAAAATTGCCCTTGGATGGGAGGGAAGATACATATATTATGGCTCTAATACCACTTAAGGTTATTTTGGTTGTTTTTGAATTTTTTTCTATACGGTATTTTATTCCTATTTAAAATTAACCATTTGATTGATATTCTTTTAAACTATGGGTTAGGGTGTTGGATAAAAATAAACCTCATGGATAAGCATAAGTTTCTCAAACTATCAAGTATAACTTATCACTAATCTATGGCAGGTTTTTATAATTTACTCTAATCTTAAACTACATTCGTAATGGATCAAACTTGGATTTCAATCTCCAATAGATCCGGGTTTGATTAGAAGGTAAATACACATGGTTGAGCTGTGGGCAATCCTAGAATTTAGGGGTGACAATTGGGTTGAATCAGATCATATAAAGATCAGATCAATGCGAGTCGGATTAGAAAATCAATCCAAACCCGATCTGTTTATTAAATGGATCAAAAATTCAAACATGAACCTAATCTGTTTATTAAATAAGTAATCCGATTCGACCCGTTTAACTCATTTATTAAATAGATCTAATTAGATTAAACAGATTAAATAAGTTAAACGAATTAAACGGATTAAATAGATCGGATTAAATGGGTCAAAAATAAGTTAAATAGATTTTAAATAAGTTGAACAAATCTTAAACAGGTTAAATTAAACGAGTTAAACGGATTGATTTGTTTATGACCTAAATCTATTTAGCCAAAACTGAAACCTGTTTAGGACGGATCGAACATGGATCAAGTTGGCGTGTCGGATCATATTTTATCGGCTCTATCCTAGATCCTCTGGTTATGGTTAATGTGTCCGGGAACAAGACATTAACCCTGGTAATAAAGCTGTGGTGGGAGTCCCCACCTCAAGAAACATCACTTGTTCCTTCCGTGGCAAATTCTGCTTGATCTCGTCGAGTTGATAAAAATGCCGAAATGGGTCGATCTGGGCTGGGCTACACCCTCATCTGAGCCCGGCCCGAAACATTTTTTCAGGCTTCAGGCCGGGCTTAAGTCCAAAAATTTTAAAATACAATCTCGAGCCCGGCCCATGTCCAAACCCGAGCGGGCCGAACCCAATTGGAGCCCTAGTTTCCAAGGTTTGAGCAAGTCCCGAACACCACCAACCATCGCCCAGTCTGCAACACCACTCACCGCCCGCCGCCCACGGTGACGACGGTGATCTGCTGGTGCGGCGCCGATCGTCGGAGGACCGTCCTTGCTGGAGATGAGCCTGGATCAACAACGCCCACTGGAGGCCGATTCGTCGCCGACGATGGACCCACCTATTGCTGCAGCTGCCATGGGAGAAGAAGAAGAGGAGGGAAGGGGTGGCTACCGGCGACGATCGGAGAAAATAGAAGGACGATCTTCTCGAAGAGGCAGGATCAGGAGAAGAGGAGAGTCGTGTGTTGCTCAGACCTCTTTTGCTCCGACAACGTCTTCGTCTATCTCGTGATCTCCTCCTCCGAAGACCCCTCCGCCGACGTCTCCGTCTTCGTCTCCATCTCCGGATGATCCGGCGGCCGTGGCGTCGAGGGCGGGACAGGAAGAGGAGGGACGGACAAACCCATTTGGGATACGGCGCGAGGGATTTTATTCGGACGGACGAACAGAACAAATGGATTTGGGAGAACTGAAGAGGGATTTTATCAGGCTCGTGAATTGGTTAATTGACTCAGATCAATTCATAAATGACATGACTAGACCTATTTGCGATGGACTGAAAATCGGGCTCAGGTCAGGTTCGGATCAGACTAAAGATATATTCGAGCCCGGTCCAAAATATAAACGGTTCCTATAATTAAATTTACATCCGGTCTAAATTATTTCGGACTTAACTCGAAGTCCGATCCGAAATCAGACCGGTCGGATGGGCTTTGAGCTGGCCCGAGCCCAGTTCCAGCCCTAAAAATTCGGCTTCCAAAAGCAAAAGGAGGCAATCCATTACTCGGTTTTGAAACTTCGGCGGAGATGTTGAAGCTTTCTCGCTTCCTACCCTCCGGGTAACCTTAACCCTAATACGCTCGCGTCCTTGTCTTCCCATCCTCCATAATCCTTTCTTTCATTTAATCCCACACAGTGGATTATATGGTCGCTCGACTTGACCTTGATTGTTTGCATCCGTCTTTGATTTGTTTTCAAATATGTTGAGTACTTTAGATTTTATGGCGTTCTTTGATGCAAAACGACCTGGGATTGCTTCTAAATGGCTTCCAAAACACATGAAAGGGCTTTGGATGAGTAATCTTAGTCTATGGTGATCAGTTCTGTGGGGATTTATGAGTCATCGAGGAACGCTAGTTTTCTGTACATATTTGCGAGATTAACAAGATCATGGTGGAATCATGAAAGAGTTGGTGGAAGTCTGTAATCTGTTATACTCGCTGTTGGGTAAGGGCTGGGGCTGCAAGAAGATTCGATTTTGGGTTCAAGAATGTGCCAGACCTGGCCTTGTTGCGAAACTGGTCCATGTTTTGGGACTGTAACTGACCCTGCTGGAAACGGATTGGCTTAGTTCCAGGTTTGGTTGTTTTATGGGTAGAGGAGGCCCAACCAACTATAGTCTTGTGTACTATTGGTTTCTTAAGGTTGGGTTTGGCCATTGATCTGAATGTGTGCCTAGGTTTCGGAATTTCAGGTGAGGCCCCTGATTCACTTGCCGCCATAGTGGGTTCTGAAAATGTTATGGGACAACTTTTAGTGAGACTTTTAATTTAAAATGGAGATCTATATATGTTTGGTTGGTTGGCCAATATTGGTGGCTTAGAATTAAATGCTTTCATGTTGCCTAGGAGTAGCATTCACTTTTCCCCCTGTTTTCGTTGCAGATTGAGGGTTGCTAGGCTTGTATTTTGGAGTCATCAAGTTTCTGCATGTGTTTTTAGCTTTTCATGGGTATTCAAATTTTGTGATTCTGATATTGAATTTTTGCAAGTCAAAAGAGACTCCTTTAAGACTGGGATCATCTAGGTTAGCCTCTCGATCTTTTGCTACTAAGGAATAGCATTGTACAAATTTAGGTTGAGTTGTTTGCAAAATAAACTTCTCTCTCTCTCTTTCTATATATATATATGTGTGTGTGTGTGTGTGTGTGTGTGTGTGTGTGCATATACATATGTACCTATGTATATGTATATAGATACATATATATAT
>KE504677.1:452461-469995 GCA_000441515.1 Elaeis oleifera | reverse complement strand
GTTGACAACTGTAGAGCCGTCAAATTGCCTTGGACTGTCTACATCGCCGGGGGTTGCCATGTTGTCAACGGTTGACAGGTCCTAGGAATTAATTGACGTCCTTGGTGGAACGATTCCCCAGATCCCTGGCAGGCAAGGCCCCTGGCAGTCGTACAACATGTCCTCGATAGGACTGCAGCCCATGCCGGTCGTCCGGTGGTCGTGAACGGGCTGGCCGACTAAGTGTCGGGACTTGGCTGTCGAATGGTGACTCCAGAGCGTGGCCGGTGTCCGGAGGATCCGTAGAGGTCGGGTGTTAGTCGCTCGCCCCGACGGAGGATCGGCGTTATCCCACCCGGCATGGAGTCGGCTTTCGGGCGGTCGGTCGGTGTCGGCCAGTCGGGCCGACACGCCCAGGTCGGTCATTATCGGCAGTCGCTGTCAGCATCGTCCGTTACCAGTCGGCGGAGTCGGTCAGTCTCGGGGATGGGCCTGTGTCAGGATTTGCAGAAGAGTTGGCGTCGGTCGGTGTCGGAGAGCCGGCATTGGTGAGTCGGTGTCGGGATCCGTTGATGAGTCGGCATCATGATCAGTCGGCATCAGGATTAAATCGATATATACCAATAATTATTTTATTTTATATTAATATTTTGAGCTAATACAAGTCAAACTTGAAATAGCTTGGTCAACTTTAGCTGGCTTATTTCTCAGCGGAGAGAGGCCGACTCGAGCTCACAGATGAAGAGCTTAGTCGTTTGCCTGCTGAACTTGGCTGAACAAAGTGGCACTAAAGGCGTATTCAAGCCTTAATGCCTTATGCTTGCCAAGTAACTTTAAAACTAGGCATAAGTTTTTGCCTCCCCTTCTCCCCGACAAAAAAACAACTAAAAGAAAAAAAAAAGGAAAAACAACTGGCGTAAGCAAGGGAATATGCCGGCCAAACTCGCTCATATCATAAGTATTCCTAGGAAAAAGTTGCCATAGACTGCTCTTTGACATAAAGCCATCAGTTATATCTACCCCCATCTTTTTGGCTTTGTTGGTTTAGAAATAAGAAATAAGAGAATACCTGAAGTTGTATCTACAAAAACAGTCACCACAAATTATTATAATTTTGTGGTTGGGGTTGTTTCTTTCTTAGAAAAGAATGATCGTTCTTCTTTTGTGACATCAATCACAGTTTTCAAAGCACTCAAATATCTTTCTTTATAGATCTCAAACTGATTATTGCATGATTTAATGATTGACATAGTCAAATAAAATAAATCATTCATACAATCTAAACCCAATTTTTGTTGGCTCTAATTTTAGAATAACTTTTGAATAAGCGTCGTTTTTGTCCATAAAAACATAAAAGTAGGTATAAATAATTAGAAACAGCTTATGACAAATTTTCAATAGATATACACAAGCAAGTTTGACTAGGATAATAATTCTCGGATTATGCCTGCTCCAAAAGAATATTTGGCGAGTACCAGGCTTATTGCAAGCCTGCTTCATGCCTGAACAGAACACTGTCTCATGGATATAAACACGTTCAATTAAAACTCGTTTCAGAAATCGCAAACAAAAATTAGCAATAACTTGCCGCATTACCATCCCGATTAGCACAACTATTTCTATTCCAATTTCTTCTTATTCCCGAACCAGACTCGGCACTCGGCCTTAATATTTTCGGATATTCCGGACTTATTCCTGTCTCTATCCCTAGACTCAAAGGCCACGTAAAGTCCGGTGAGCTGGTTAATCTCATCAACCCTCCAAATCCTAATGTCCAACGTGGCCACGCCTCGGTCCAAAATCTTTCTTTGATGATTCCACCATATAACCACAGCGTATCTAGTCTCAGATCAATATTATTTTGTCTCCAGAGATCCATTAACAAAGGTATCTTGGCAAAGATATCTTTTCCACCCAAGCCACAGACCTCTCTCTTGTGCTCTCTGGTCTGCTATAGCGAACAAGGCCATCAGCTTAACGCCCATGAGCTGCTCGATGAAATGCTTATACCAGACTACAAATCATGTAATAAGATGATCAAGAGCTACACTACTGACTACCAGTACCTGGAGGCACTGTCAGTATTCAGACGGATGCAGAAAGCCAGATTGAGACCAGATAGCTTCGCACTTGCGGCGGCCGTAAAATCCTCGGGTGCAATACATGACGCTAGACTTGGAGGAATGCTCCATGCATTTGCTGTTAAGGGAGGTTTCTCGACATTCTTAGCTGTTGAAAAGGCGCTAATGGATATGTATGCTAGATTTGACATGCTGAGTGATTCTTGTCAGGTTTTCAGGGAGATGAGTTGGAGAGATTCTGTCTCTTGGAACGTTCTGTTGTCGGGCTATGCTCGTGCTCAGCTTTATGGTGATGCAATGGATTTATTCCATGCAATGCATGGATATGGCGATGAGGAAGTTAAGCCCACTGCAGTAACCATGGCAGTCATTCTTCCCATTTGTGCAAAATTAAAAATTTGAAGGCAGGGCAAAGCGTCCATGCTTATGCTATCAAGATGGGATTGGATTTAGATACTCTAGTAGGGAATGCACTTGTATCGATGTACGCGAAGTGTGGTAGTATCATTAATGATGCCTATAGGGCATTCTGTCACATTGCTTGGAAGGATGTTATCTCATGGAATTCAATGATTGCTGGATACTGTGATGATGGTTCTTGGTGAAGCCTTTGAATTGTTTGTCGGATGATATTGTCAGGTTTGCAGCCTAATTATGCTACAGTTGCTAATATTCTTCCCATCTGTGCATCTGTGGAAGATGGGTGGCGCTATGGAAGAGAACTTCATTGTTATGCATTGCGGTGTGGGTTGGAGGTGGAACTTACTGTCTGTAATGCACTTTTGACTCATTACTCGAAGGTGGGAGACATGAAAGCAGTTGAATCAGTCTTTGGAAAATGCATTCAAGGGATTTAGTAACATGGAACACTGTAATTGCTGGGTATGCTTTGAATGGATGGATCTCAAGGGCAATAAATTGTTTCATGAATTGCTGTCTAATGAAATAAAACCTGATTCGATCACTCTCATCAGTGTGCTTCCTGTATATGCTCAAGTAAGTGATGTACAAGCGGGAAAGAAGATCCATGGTTACATATTGCGGCATCCTTTGCTCTGCCAAGAAACATCTACAGGAAATGCACTTATTAGCTTATATGGGAAGTGTGGTGAGCTAGACAATGCGGTGAAGACTTTTAAGGGGATTCCAGAGAGAGATATAATATCATGGAATGCGATGCTTTCAGCTTATGCTGATAATGAACAATTGGAGAAATTTTGGACATGTTGAATCAAATGAATGTTGAAGGAATTCAACCTGACCCTGTAACTATTTAAGTGTGCTTCAGGTAAGTGCTTTCCATGGCATAAAAAGGTTAGAGAAGCCCATGCTTATTCCCTTCGAGCTGGCTTCACAATCCAAATGACTGTTGGGAATGCAATACTTGATGCATATGCAAAGTGTGGGAGCATTGATGATGCATTCAGAATGTTCAGGAGCTTGACAGGCAAGAATGTGGTCACAGGCAATACGATGATCTCTGGCTATCTGAAGCATGGTTGTCAGGAGTTTGCTGAGATGATCTTTGGCCAGATGTGTGAGAGAGATCTAACCACTTGGAATTTGATGATTCAAGTTTATGCTCAAAATGATTGCATAGACCGTGCTTTTGGTCTTTTTCATGAGCTGCAGCACAAAGGAATGAAGCCTGATAATGTTGGTATTATGAGCATCCTTGCAGCTTGTGCTCGTCTGGCCTCTGTTCGCTTGGTAAGGCAGTGCCATGGTTACATAATCCGTGCTTCTCTTGGAGACAGTTATCTGGAAGGAGCTCTCCTTGACTCGTATGCAAAATGTGGAAGCATAAATGATGCTTGCAAACTCTTTCAAACGAGCTATCAGAAGGACTTGGTCACATATACTGCTATGCTTGGAGGCTATGCAATGCATGGTATGGCACAAGAGTCACTTGGGGTCTTCTCGCAGATGCTTGCATTGGATATAAAGCCAGATCATGTGATCATAACTTCCCTTCTTTCAGCCTGCAGTCATGCTGGACTGGTAGATGAAGGGTGGAAGCTATTCAAATCCATCAGTAAGATTCATGGGATTAAACCCACGATGGAGCACTATGCCTGTATGGTGGATCTTCTTGCTCGACGAGGGCGCTTCAGAGAAGCATATAATTTCATTAAGGATATGCCCTGTGAAGCTAATGGCAATTTATGGGGTACACTGCTTGGAGCCTGTAAGACTTATGGAGAGGTGGAAGTTGGGCGACTGGTTGCAGATCATTTATTCGATGCGGACACTGGAAATATTGGAAACTATGTGGTAATGTCAAACATTTATGCTGCAGATGGGAGGTGGAATGGTGTTGAGCAGGTCCGTAGACTAATGAAGGCCAAGGATCTGAAAAAACCAGCCGGATGTAGCTGGATCGAGGTTGAGAGAATGAGACATGCATTTGTGGCTGGTGATCTATCTCATCCATTGAGACCTATCATTTACAGTACATTGAGGACTTTGGATCGACAAATCAAAGACCCACTGAGTCCAAGGAAATGAGGAGGGAAGTCCTAAGCAAATTGGCGGATTCGCCTTCAGCAGAAGCCTCTACATCAATGTAAGATTTTCATAAGAGACCTTATAACCGAGCCTCTGAGCAAACAAATGGCAACAAAAAATATCTTGTGATAGGAGTAGATCATCGTCCACAAACATTCTCTAGCCAAAGCATTACAGCTGAGCTCCTTGGCAAGGTGGAAGATTATGCCTGCAGAACATCTCGTCATTTGTTATGCAGTTTCATATGGTGATAGCCAACCAAGAAACAGTTCCAGAGAAGGTTGTCTTTTGATATGGTGGTAACTGAAATAAACTCTGAAATCCAAGCCATCCACAGCACAGAAAATGGGCATGTTCTGTTGATCGAAAACAAACAAAAATTTCAGAAAGGAAATGACTCGAACTACAACCATGCTTTCAGTGCAGTTCCAGACAGCTGAAGACAGTAATGGCAGAAGCACTTGGGGAAAGCTGAACTTCAACAGCCACATGTCAAACAATTTCAAAATCATCCTAGCCAGCCAAAATTGAATTGACCCAGTGCAATGCAGCTGATTTTGATGTCTGAAGAAGCATAGTGAAAGGTGATGGAACTATGACTGCGATATGTGGAATCAATGTTTAAGAAAGCAAAATTTTTTTAGCCTCATTGTAATACCAAAGCCTCACTGAGCTAGCTGATGGCAATAGCAAGGCAGTGCAGGATAATTCAGGGAGATCAAGCTTCAATGCAGATGCTGAAATTTGATGGCAAAGAATTTTAAACATGTTTGGTATGCTGAAAATAGCAGAGGCAATTATTTAACCCCCCAAAAGAAGAAACAGGGGCGGTAGACATAGAAGAATGGATATTGGAAATTTCTTAAAGCTGAGTTGATGAACCTTCAATTATACAATTTAAGGCAATATGAGCTTGGGGACAGCAGCGAAGACAAAGTAGTTGATTTCCCTTTTACTTTGATACCTAAACTGATGCATTTCAATTATACAGGTTGTAGAAAAATAGGTGATTGGAAAATATGAACTCTAAAACAGATTGATACGTTACCTTCTTGACAGCATTGTATAAACTCTTCAGCCATGGTGTTAACTGTTAAGCATCATAAACCAAAGACAACTGACTAATAGAAACTAAGACAGTGAGGAAGAAACTAAATAGTCTTATGAAGAAATCTCATTAGGTGAATGCACTCCCACAACCTCAGAAAAAAGGGTAGTCCCATACATCCACTGTATTTCTCAGAACACACATAAACCTTCCATCACACAATAAGGTACAAACTACAAACCATATGTATGTCAAACATCTATTAGTTTCAGATTGCACAGCTCTCACAACAAATAAATCTTTGAAAACTGCAGGCTTTCATGTACATTGAATTCTATCCAAAGCCCAAATTTCTGATTAGTTCCCATTCCACCACTGAAACCTCAAACACCACCAAGCAAATTTTTCAAGATTGAAGCCAAATTTTAATCACGTGAGAAAAGTGATTCAAAGAAACCCTAACCATGGCTCGAGACATGACTTTAACAGCAATGACAAAACACTTACAGCAAGCTCAAAATCCTAGTGACCGCATGTGAAATGGTGTTAAATTCAGCATCTCATGTCCCATATTGCTAAAGGCAGTTCAAGAAGCTGACTTTATGTAGAAGGGACGACACTGCAAGGTGATAGAGCTCCAATGGTGAGAAGTGAGTGACATCTAAAGAAATGGAAAAAATGTAAAGTTCCAATGCCATGTAAAAGACCTCCTGCAACAAATCTAATGGCAATAACAGGGAAACTCAAGATATCAAACCTCCATGAGTAGATGCTAAAATTTGATAGATTAGATTCCAAAAATGTGCCAAGTCTGCTGAAAATAACAGAGGAAGTTTTAAATTAGAAGAATCTGGCCATGATGCTGTATGAAAGTCCTTTGGTGAAGGAACTGATTATATTCTTCTTCTTCTTTTTCTTCTTTGAAAGGACACCTAAATGAAGGCAATGTTTCAAAGGCTATAGGAAGGGAAGCATGAACTCTAATAGGTTGATAAGTTACCATATAGATGCTGCCTATGATAATAACCAGGCATGACCTCTTCAACAATGGTATTCAGTATCACAAACAAAGAAACTATATAGTTGCAGAGAGAAAGCCATCATTAAAGAAATCACACCCACAAAATGAGTGAAAAAGAAAGCCATATATATCGCAAATCTAGCACTCGTAACATATCTTTCATATAGGAAGGTATGAAAACTATATATACATCAAACATAAACAAGTCTCAGTTTAACTGAATCATCTTCCATATCCTCCATCTCTCAAAACTGCAGGACTACATATTCATATAACATTCTGCTCGAAGCTAACAACCTTGCTGAGCTCTGAATCCATCATCAATAAGACACTGGAAACCCTACAGACCCCAACCAGACACCAAACAGCACCAAGCAGAGGACTGCATCAATGGCAAGCACTATCTTCACATGGCGGCACCATAATTTTCGTGCATGCTGGGGACCTCGGTTCCTCGAGCTCAAGCTCTTCCTCAGAGAAACAACACCACCAGCAGGTTCATGAGGCAATTCAATCTTTATCCCCCTATCGTTACGATCATCGCTGCCATCTTCAGCCTCAACCACCCTCTCCTTTGATTTCTTTCGATCATGTTTCCCACTCGCCTTCCCTAAAAGAAGCATCGTTGCAGAATTGGTGGATCCATCGGTCGATGCACTGTCGGAGGACTGATTCCTGGACATGTTCTCCAAAGAAGATATCAAGCGGCCAATGACAGGGACCAATTCATCCTGGAATCCATTCTTGGAGGCCTTGAAACTGTCTCGCAAGCGCTCGAGGAACCGGCGGGTCTCCAAATTGTTGGTGCTCGGGTCAGCAATGGCAAAGTAAGTGAAATTACCATCCATTAGGAAGCTGAAGGACCTCGAGCCAACAGTGTGGGAGTACCAGGAATGCAGGGCTGGGGCTTTTTCCAGGCAGCGCTCGGCCAGTGCCTCGAGCTCACGGTCACCACCGCTGAACTTGTGGAGGATTCTGTTGCCCTTGGAACGCAGCAGAAGACTATGTTCCCTGGTGGAGGCTGGGATTCCATTGGAGATGGAGGGCTCTCCTCTAATTCATAAAAATCTCAGCTTTTTAGGGAGGGTTGGGAAGAATTACCTCAAATTTCACAAGGGTTTTGAAATCAAACTGAAAGAAGAATCCCAGCTAAATTCTGGTGGTGGGATCTAGTGATTAATTTGAAACAGAAACCTAAATTCTTTCAAGCTTTTATTCATAGAAAAATCCCAGCTTTATTAAAGAGCTCTCTCCCTATCCTATCCCCGATACACAGAAGTCCCACGTTTGAGAAGGGATGGATTACCTCAAATTTCCCCAGGGTTATTATATAAAACTGAAAGAAAACTGCAGAAGGATTCTGGTGGTGGAACGAAGCGATTAATTTGAATTTACCGAAAAAAAAAAGATGACTAATTCGATACAGAAACCAAATTCTTACAAAGCTCAGATTCATAAAACTCCAGCTTTATACAAGAACTGTCTCTTTGCTACCCTTATATTCATAAAAATCCCAGCTTTGACAAGAATTAGGATACATTACCTGAAATCTCACCAGGGTTTTGAATCAAATTGGAAGAAAAACTCGTAGAAATTTCGATGGACGTAGAAATTTGGAAACCTTTCCATGGGGATTTGGAATCAGACCCAGAAGTGAGGGGTAGAATTTTCAAAAGGTGGGGGATTGGACCCAGAGATCGGAATCATAGGTAAAGACATAGACATCAGACGAAGAAATAAAAAGAAAGATTGGACTCTTGTCGGAGAACTGCGAGAAGGAAGGAAGCGAGGAAGGGAGGGGAGGCACGAAAGGGAGCGCGTGAGGGTTAGGGTTCCAAAAGAAGCCCTTCCTGGAAGGATACAGGTTGGAGAATAACTGAAAACAGAACACCCTGTTTCTTGTGGGTGATCCAAATTGACTTCCCAGAAGCTGTCCTCAAATTCAAAACTGAAAAAAAATAGAATCTTTGCTTTATTTAACAATATAATATAATTACTAACATGCGTAAATACATTATCGCCATATTTAAATAATTATCATATAATTCATAGCCATCATAATGATTTTTTTTGGAGGCCTGTTGATGTCTCTCTCTCGCACACACATAAAATAATAAATGACCGTTGCTAGCTGTTTAGTTGTTATTTTAATTCTTGTGTGATGGAATTTATAGTTGCTATAAATCCTTTTCATTATTCTTTCATTAAATGATATGATCATATAGTAACTTATTTTATTGATATTTTTGTTATTTTGTATAAGAAGTGCTAATAATGGCTGCTATAACAATTATATTTTATTTATCTAATATCAGATGAAATAATATATAGAGCAGATAATGATCATTATAATTGTCACAACGAGAAACCAATATACAATAGTATAAGTTAAATATATAAAAGAAAAAATAGAAGTGATTCATGACTTGATTGTTAACAATCTTCTATCGAGAAGTCCGAGTAAAAGATGACTTAGATGCTATGTATTTTGTTGTGTAGTGGCGGCTGATGTTGAAGGTTTAAAAAGTGGGAATGAGATAAGAATTTGTAAAAATGAATAGGGATATTTTCTAAAGTCTCTCTCAATATAATTAGTGTAAACAGAAACATAGTTGATAAATGTCTTTTTAGTATAATAACAACAAAAGTTATTTAGTAACATTTATTTTAAATAAATTGCTAAATCTATGATGTATCATGCTGAAGTGATGGGTTTTGTCTTGTTACAGTGAAATGCCAAACATGCTACAGAGGGGGGAGGGAAGGAGAGCAAAAATTGTGGTGAATTAACTTCAATCAAGTATATCCTTTCCATAGTAGTTACCCTTTACCCTCTCCAACAACTACTTGGAGAAACCTTTGCAGGATATGTGTCCCTCAAATGTAGACACCCAATTTTTAGTTGTTCCCCTTAAATTTGAGCAAGCAAATAGCAACATTTGGATTTAAGATGCCTAGATGGCAGTAACTAAATGGAGATGGGAGCATCTAGGATTGCTACTAGGCTAGCTTATAGCCCATTCTCCATTATGAGCCATTGCCTTTTGTTAACACATATAAGGTTCATGGCTACTGCAACTTTGATAGGCTAGGGTAGATAAAAGAAGGGCTGCCATGTAGATAAAATGTTTAAGGTTTGTGAGTTAGTGTGCATGGGCCCAGTAGGTCCTTATCTCATAATCACAACCCATTAGCCGACCTCCATTTGAGGCACGGGTCAACTGGCCACCATAACTTTCCTATAGACTGAGAACGCGTGGAAAACACTAGTAAGAACAATTACAACCTATGAGATGTACTAGTGATATGAAATTCTTCTTCTAGGCCTTATTATAACGCTCAAAATGATGGGTGGTTCGAAAGGTATGAATGCCAAAAAAAAAATAGTTTTGGACAACCCATGAAGATATCCTTGAAGGAAAGATTTCATATTTATCGTGAGATAAATAGAACGGCCGACATCCAATCGTTTCTTATGGTTTCATGATATTTATTTTCTGATGTTATCGAATGCATCCACGTTGCGTGGGTATTAATTTGGTTTAGCCAAAAATAAGAAAAAAGAAAGATTCTTTATTTTGTACATAACGAATCATGCCCACTGAATAGGACTAGTGAAAATGATCCTTCTACGTGAAGTTTCTTCAATGATATCATAAATAATTGGCAGGATTCTTCATGGTCTATATGCCGACATTATTTCAACAAACAATCAGCAGTAATGTGCGTTTGTTGTATCTGAAGGCTCTCCTCTCAGAATCACTTATTAAACAATTAAACTTCACCTTTGAAGGCTCGTACATGGCTATCTATTCAGAAATAAGCAAAATTCTTGAACATATGTTGGATATTTTCTTGAGGGATTAAAGGTTGTAAAGTATTCATTTCTCAGATGCCCCCATTGAATCTAGGAAGTTGGTAATTGCTCAGAGGTTTTTTTTTTAAACAAATATGTTTGGTAAATTTTTATTTTTATTATTTATTGTTTAGAAACACAATGGGAATGTAACAGGACATCTACAGACCCAAGTCCCGTTGGTAATTAATGTTTTATTCCTGTTAATGGAAATACATTGGATTTGAAGCTTCTCTGTGTGCATCAGACTTGCATTTAGTTCATGATCTCCTAACACAGAGACATGCCTATGAAGCAATAGTTCACATTCTTCCACCTGGTGATAACAAATCAGACAGGCCGTTCATCCTTTCCCAGCATCCAGTTGCAATGCTTCTCTTTGGTAACCATATTAAGCTTAATTCATTAGTAAATGTTAATACCGAAAGTCCATCATATTAAGGAAATGCTAGTGCATCTAGAAAGATTGTAACCATATTTTTTGGATGATTCCAACCACAAGGAGTGTGAGAAATCGCACCCAATCAAATCAAAAATAGCAATTTCGTTTGTTATTAGCTTTCACCGATTGCACCAAGTCGCACCATGAAATTGGCCCAGACTATCAGAACTTAAAGATGGAAAGTATTACCTTTTAAAGATGTACTGACTGAAAATTTCCCATGTGAACTTGTGGCCAGAATTTGCATATTTATGGGTATACTAGTCCAATTAGAAAGAAAAGGCCTTTCCAAAATTCTGCCATGTCACTTCCTTTGATTCACAAATTCAGAATCTCAAAATTAAGATTAAGATTCTTTCAGAGAGAGAGATGGGAGAGATGGAGAGAGTGATGGTAACTTACATTTAGGAGAGATATACAAAGTACCAAACAAATGCAAACACTTACAATTTATAAAATCATAACTCGTTTATTGGAACACATAAATCAATAATACCAGTATATTCAGTACAATCAATAATTCATGCCCAAGAAATAATAATACACTTGCATCATAGGCAGCCTGTCCCCCTAGTTTCCACTAAACACTACCATGAGCTCCAGCAATTAACTGCTTGATACTTCCCCATCATGCCTATGTTCTTCTTCTTCTCTTAAATCGCTGCAGTCCTCATTAGCAAGATCTACTTGCCTTTCTGCTGCTTCAATGTCATGCTGAGCAACTCTCTCGTCAATGAGCCTCTCTGAGGATTGTTCTTGCAGGTTATCTTCTCCAATGGTTTGGCTTTCATGATATGGGATGTTTGTCTCCGCAGCTTTTGTCACTGGAAGGAGCGAGGCTCGGCAGAGAGGACAGGTGGTGTTAGTGGCAAGCCAGTGATCAATGCAATCTACATGAAATGTGTGTCCGCATTGAGGTATTCTCTGCAGCCTGTCATTTGGTTGGTATTCCCCTAAGCATACTGAGCATCTGGAAATAATATAATCTTTTAGAAGGAAGAAATCAAGGGTCTAGAGTAAGATTTGCCATCTCAATACTGAACCCCATACTGGTACCACCCTATTACAATGTTGGTATATAATATAGTATAAGATGGTGAGACATATTGAGTGTTGGTACGGTACATAATTATGTACTAGTTTGTTACCGGTATGGTATAGTCGAGTACTGACAAGGATGGGAAACCTTAGTTTGGATAATGATTATTGTGAATGAAGTGAAGCCGAAAGAAAAGGACATCACAGCATTACTGTAAAGATTTAGAATGTAATTTTGTGTGAAAGGTTTCATCTTGCACTGCTTTGTAGAAACAACCACACATGGGAGATGCATGCAGATGGACTGGTGCATGGCATTCATACTAAGCTCCTATTTCAGAACATAAAATTATCTTCAAAGCAGATTCTGACATCAAAAAAGGGAATTAAGTATGATCTTGATAGAATATGGGGAAAGCCAAAGATGACAATGCATCTTGTAGTTGCAAGAGTGAGACTCTAAAAAGACATTTTAGCACAAGGAAATAAGAATGCTGACTAAACTAATGCACAAGGTAACAGCGACTGGATGACACTAAGAATGCAGAACAGAGCCTGGAATATACTACAACATTAATCGATCTTTTACCATATGGTTTGGAATGAAACTACAAGCTATGGTTCACAAGATGTTGGACTACTCTGTGGGAACATACTTGCACATATGATGTTAATCTTTTGCCCATGTATTTCCTAATCAAACTGTCCTTTTGTATCAAATTTTAAACTATGTTCTTCAAATTTTGGGTAAAATTTTACCAGAAAGGAGAAATAATCACCACATGTGCAAAAAGACATGCAGCAACAGATAGTCCTCTAAGTGATGGGCATCTGCAAATGGTTGAAAATAATCAATCACTTGCTTGATAATATCAGATATTATAAAGAGCAATTTTCAAAGAAGCTTACGTTATTGAGGCCCAGAAAGTATCATAGTTTAAATCATCCTTCTGGAAAATGGGACAAGTAAAACAACAGCTAATTTCTTCCAGCAGATTACTGTAGAAGAATGATCATCTGCTCATTTAGAGATTGAAATGAGAAGACCTCAAGCCCGGGTAAAGTCCGTGAGGTTTTCCAAGTCGAGCTTGAATTGCATTTGTGAGAGTGATGCTGAAGCTGGCATTAGTAGCTTCTTTCCTTGAAAGATGACAAGAAGGACATGAACCCCCAAGAAAGAGCTGATGCTAAATCAGAAATTAACCAAATGGGGTAAAATGATGAATGAAATACTTAATCCCCAGCCTCTATTGCAAATTCATGTGTTTAGTTTCACTCATATGAATGAGAATTTTAACAATATTTTTATCCAAGTGCTCAGGGAGTTGGTGTTTTCTAGTCACTTGTGCATTGGTTTCAAACATCTAGTTGAATATTAGAGTAACTCAAGTGTATCTCAGAAACATTTGGAAAAGATATGAACATATCCACAAGCTTATCGAGCAGGCAGTTTGTGATAAATGGAGCTTTTGGATTGAAGTTTGTGTGGATTTTTCTCAAATAAACTGTACTTGTGAAAGAACTTTCTTTCACTTCTTTCCTTTTAGTCCAAATGCTTGCATGCATCCATTTTATCCTCTAAGATGATAGAGAATATACTGGCAAAGCAGAACTAAACTAGTAAGTTCGTCAAGAAACCAATGACAAAAACAACAATAAAAATAATTGGAGTTTGAGAAAAGAAGGCATTCCCTAAATACTGGAATTTCCAATTAAATTATTGACACTGCCTTCATTTTGCTGTTAAAATGACACATGCTTATGCCAACATCTTGCAAAGGCGTGAAGCCAAAGAAAATGATGCTTAACATGATTTAGTACTGAGTGAAGAAAGAAAAAGAATTCTTGCAATCAAATGGGAAATTCTTTGGATATCGAATGATGAAAGATGCTATAGCATGAAATAGACTTTGTAGGAATAAAAGGTCTGGGAAAATGGCTAAGAAGTAGCTAGTGTTGTCTCTTCAGAACATGTGTAATGGTTTTCTAAGAGCATTATGAATAACAACATCTGTGAAGTGAATAAAGCTGCTAATGCACCTTCAGCATATAGAAAAATGATGAAGATCAATTAGAGATTGCAAATTGATGGACATATAATTTGCTCTGTGGCTTTTATGGATAACATATAGAAGTCAGTTGTTGAGTGCTCGTTGTTGGAACTAGGGTGGTGCAAGGACAAGTGTATTATAGAAGCAAAAGCCAAGCCTCGACCATAAAGCCTTATCCCGACCATGCAGTCTGCTTTACACATTCTTCTCCACCAATCATTTCCACTAAGATTTGTCTTTGATGTTACTACCTACCTTTCTAAGTATTTTCTCACAACTGTCCATTCCATATCAGAAGAAGATGCCATTCGTTTGATGAGAAATAAAAAGGAATATCGAAAATTCGCTTGGCCACTTAAGGTCTTTCTCCTTTGTTTTTATCCTCAGAGCACAAATCCAAGTACCTCATCTTATTATGGAAAGGAATCCTCTGGTCTTCATTGCAGACACTTGTACCATCTTAGTTGGGTCCCTTTAATCCATGCAAATTCTATAACTGGTTTAATTACCCTTCCTGTCCCCATCTTTCCTGGTTTTCCTTATACCTATGATAATACTAACCTCTACGGCATGAATACATTTAATAGGGTATGATTAGTGTTACCGAAGCATGCCTCTGTGCCCTTACTAAATAATTACTCGTGACCATGGGCATTCCGAAACAGCAGGTATGAGCATAATTAATCACACAGAAACACAATACCAATGGTTCTTTAAGAAAAAATCAGCCTCAAATTGTACACCAGTGTGATGTAGTCATATCATTCAGCTCCTAAGCAGTCATGAAGTTGATTTTAGAAGAATCATGTTTGCAGTCTGCAAGGCAATAACATGGACTTTATATGGAGATCAGACTTTTGTTTTGTGCTTGTAGACATGCCATATGTTCGTTTTCTGCTTGGACTGGAGATGAACAGCATGAGCTTAGCTTTGGAGTTTGGACAATTAAAGTTATCAATTTTTATAAATTATTTGTAGCTTGTATGGCTGTACTGCACTCACATGAAGTCAAAAGTTGTATGGCAGTGTCCCTGACTTCATAACTGTAAATATGCGAGCACCTCCTTTTGGTTCTTCTTCTCTGCTAAGATACGAACCAAAGTGGGCTATAGAAGAAGGATGGAGTTACATTGAAAGGATGCCATAATCTTTAAATAAATTATCACAGCAAATTTCTCAAAAATACATATCAGAACAATGGTCATATGTTGGCTTTCGAAGATGCTATTGTCTCCACTACCAAATGATATGTTTGATGGCTTGAGAGGAAATCCAACATACTCAATGGAACTAGAGAAACATGATCTCTGGCTCCTCATGTCTAATCTGCTCGATGTTTGAGTTAAGAGTCCAAAAGGTTTCTTTCCTTTCAGTGGACACTCCAAAGACGGTAAGTTCCAAAGGTAGCACATCATCATAAAATGCTCAAGCAAACTTTATGAAATCTGGCTGAAACTTACATGAGCAAGTATTAATTAGAGTACAGGGCCCGCGATGATGGCCTTATTATATATTATCTTTGCAAGCTAACTGAAACATTTACTGTCCAGAGTGAGATGGAGCAGAATTTAGACACTCAAATTTACAGGTCTTCAAAGAGGATAAAAGAGCTATAACATTTAAGTCTTTAAATGAGTAAATCATGAACACTTTTCACAGAGTATCCATGTCTGCATCTGATATGTATAAAATAACAATATCCCACAGATATGGCATGCTGTGTCGGAATTGGATTCTTCCAGAAAGTAAACATTTATTTTCACAAAAAGAACGTATCCACCATGCAAAGGATAGCATCCCAATGCTTTCTAGACAAATACCAGATACTTTTGGTGGTTGTTAGATTATGAATCAAGCAGAGGATAAAGTAGGTTCAATACCTAGACCCCAACTTGCTTAGGTAATAAAATCCCCCTTGCCCTAAATTACCATGCATGCCTTGACTAAAATAGAAAGTGAACTTATACAAAGTGAAGAAGACAATATTTTTGTAATCATTGAAATGAAAAGTAATATTTGCCATATAAAATATGCAGTGATGCACTTATTTATTGTAGAATCAGCATGTCCATACAGCCTCATATTCATATCTGGTCATCATTGTACATTATAGAATGAAATGGCTTGATAGGTTATTATTGACCGAAAATCAGAAAGTGCAAGGTGTTGTGAATGCATGAATGCTTCTAACCAGTGTTCTGAAACCTGGTTAAGCTGCTGGGGCTGATCTAATGCAACTGCCATCTTATAAGTAATGCAAGTTAGTTCATTTCAAACATGGATTCAGTCAAAAACCTTCTGAATCATTGGCATGAGTAGTTCAACCAATCGGATGACTTGGGTTTGACAACAATGACCTACATGGATCACTCATGAAAGGAAGAAAAAAAAAGTAACTGCCAATTCCCTCTTAAGCATGCTAATCCTAGAGCCCTAATATATGTCAATCTCCATCAATCACCCTCTCTCCTCCCTAGCTATCAGATATTGCTGTCCCCATGGCTAGCACCAAAGAGGAGGCCTATCTCTCATCATGGCTGATGCTGAGGAGGAAGCCAATTTCCATCTCTGTCTCCCCTTCATTCCACTCTCATCTCTTATCTCCTTTGTCCTCTTCCCACCATGGTGCCAAATCTGACTATGGCTGATGCTAGGAGAAGTGCTGAAGAAAAGTGTCTTTCCAGTGCCACTTGACAGCAAGGTGCATAAAGCCAGGAAAGGCTACTTTTCTCCTCTCTTTGTTTTTAAATTATTTGCACTAATGTTATCCTTAATTTCAACAAGTGGATTGCCACAGCCAACCTGAGGCAAATGGTTTATTGCCGGCCACCAGGATTTTATTTAAAGGGGCAGAGATTTTAGAATGGAGAACTCTATCTGGTCATCTACCCATAATCAAACTGCGGACCCGTATTTGATGCAAAACACATCATCACCTATGCTGGTTGCAAAATATTGCTTTCAACAATGTTATAAAAAAACTGGAAATAGTAAATCCTCATCTTAAACTGCAAGGCACACCCATCCAAGCATTTCTAAGATTGACAACTGAATACATCTTACAGCCAATTCTCTAACTTATATAAAACCTAGTTAGTGCCAAATTCTTGACAAGGCAACTTTAGAACGGAGTGTGATTGTTTCGGAACTTATGCATACAAAGGGAAACTCATCTATTAACTACATTAAAGCTCATCCAACAGGCTACACACTCCAATATTACCCTAAATTAGGAAATAATCTAAACTTGGAGGGGAAATCAGAACACGATATAAGCCATCATACATTGCAATCCTAGAAGTGGAAAATTTAAGTATTGCAAAATGTCCACAAGATGTGAAAAGATACTAGGATAAAGATTCCTAGGTTAGAAAGCATAAGTGATTAGTAAATTGCGATTCGATGGGAGTACAAAGCTTCCATGGCATTAACACATTGTTGACAAAAGAAAAATATCTGGTCTTTGCTACAAAGAATTGCATCTCTCTCTCTCTCTCTCTCTCCTCTCTC
>KE504677.1:412715-439344 GCA_000441515.1 Elaeis oleifera | reverse complement strand
ATATATTTTATATTTTTTGCATATCAATATTTTAGTTATTTTAATTTAAACCGTTAATCTCTTAACGATGTTAGGTGATGTGAACACATATACAAAAAAAAATTATACATACAAATAAATATTTTATGAAGATATATATATAAATATCAATTTTAAAAGGATATTCACATAAGTTTTGTAATGTAGCATCTCAGAATGAAGGCTTCATTATTTTAAAAATCTTAAATTTTTTTATATTTTATTTTATCTTGATCTTTAATTCGTTGCAATCAGATTATCGAATTTTTAAATATTATAATTTCTCCCTTGACTATTATTTTCGTCTAAAAATCGAGACGGAGATGGTCACATGACATCACATGATACATAGTACAAACTCGTGTGGCATGGAACTAGCTAATATAAAATTCTAAACTCTTTCTTCTTCTTTTTTTTCCTCTTCTAGCTAGAGTTTAAACTTCTTCTTTCTCCTTTTCCTCCTCTTTTAGTTAAGTTTTAGATTTTTCCTTCTACCTTTTCCTCTTCTTCTAGCTAAGATTTCTACTTTTTATTTTCCTCCATTTCCCTCCACTATCTTCTCTAAAACCCCCACCATTTATACCTCCTATTCTAGATTTTCTTTTTTTTATAAGGCCTCTTCTAAATGTTTAAGGAGGAGACAAACACATGAGCTTAACAAGACTAAAGGAGTTTCATAACTTTGATATGCTATCATATAAGAGCGATTTGCCTTACTAATATATACTCCATGAAAATGGTTTGCTTCTTAAGGGTCATAAGGGCAGCGATGGTGGCTTTGGTGGTAATAGTAAAGGTGGTTTTGATGATGGTGGGCATAATAAAGGCTTTGGAGTTGATGATGATAGAGATAGAGATATCGATAGTGATGTAAGAGATTTTAAAATTTTAGAGCAAGTAATGATAAAGAAGAAATAATGAAGTGAAAAGTAAAAACTTTAGCTAGAAAGAGAAAAAGAGGAAAAAAGACTTCACAAAGATTCAACATCAGCTATTTTATGCCACATGATAGCACGTGACTAGGGCTAGAACTACATTTGGATCAGCCCAATTTCGGGCTGGGCTTCAGGCTAGGTCCGAAATAATTTAGATCAGGTTAATTATAGAGTCTGTTTGTCTTTCGGATACCTTTGGTCCGATCCGGACCCGAGCCTGAAATCCAATCCGAAGTCTAGCCCGATCAAATCCCACGATGCATAACACACCATGCTACCCCTTGCATTTTATCAATTCCTGATTGCGCACAGTTCATCGTGCCTATGCTCCAGGATTATCCACTCCATTTCACCGATCCCAACAGCGCTTCCTTTCTCGCATCCCTTTCTTGCCTCTATCCCCAACCACCTTCAAACCACCCCTTCTCTCCCTTCTCTTCCCCTTCTCCACGACACAACCTTCCCTCACATCGACCCCAATCCCTGACCAATTCACACCATCGCCCGCCACAAGTCCCTCCACCTCCTCATCCTCCTTTGCTCCTCCCATCGCGACCATGCCTCCGCCCACCTCCTCAAGATCACCACCCACCTCGTCCACCACCTCAAAGATAGGTGGTGGACCCCATCTCCGACTCCATCTGCGATGTTTTCCACGATGCCGTCGGCTCCCTCACTATCCTCCACCTCCATCTCTCCACTGCCGCCAACTCTAAGGATATCTCTACCGCTGCCGACGGTGGTGGATCCTCCTCCCTAGTTGTTTCACTATTTGTGAAGCCCTTATTTGAGGCGATGGGAGAGCAGAACAAGAAGATGCAGATCAGGGCTGTGGTGTGTCTCGCTAAAGTGGTGGAGAGCAACTGCCTCAATCAAATTTGGCTTAGTTTTTTTTTTTAATTTTAAGAAAGAGAAGAGAGATGGTGTAGGTGGTGAGCTGGCCCAATCGAGTTCCGATCGGACTTGGACTTGAGTCTTTAAAAAATTCGGACCTAAGCTCGACCCAAAGTTTGAAACAAATTTTGGACTAAACTTGGACAGGGGTATCACCCGGCTCGGTCCATTTCCAGCCCTACACATGACAATGTCCGTCACGGCATTAAATGGAAGTAGTAACTAGAAAGAAATTGTAATATTTTAAAAATCTGATAATCTAATTTGCAATGAATCAAAGTTCACAAAAATAAAAATCTCCAAAATATTAAAATTTTAAATAATTAAACCTAAGATGAATAAAAATTATAATTAATCAGGAGGTCCGGTGGCAGGACATGAAGGAACATGATATAGGCCAAATTTGGGCTTTATAACTGAAACATTAGGATATACTTGTATCAAAAGCCAGCAAATAAAACATAAGCCCAGCTGCATAAGTTTATAAGTAGGCATTTCTTCACATCAAAGGGGAATAATAGCCCAAGGGTTCCAATCCAAAGGAGATACCCATGAATTAGGTGACACGGCAAGGACACGAGAGAACCTGGCATGCTATTTAATTTTGGTCCATTCACTAAATTTCAGCACAAAGAGCATCAACGCCCACTCCTACAGAAGCAGGTAAGGTTTGTCTCCTAGTTCTGGACATCTTCCACACAAAAGCAGTGCAGCAAATTAGTCACCTTCTCATCTACCTACTTAACCCTTTCCTTTTGAGAAAGGAGGGGCTCACCAACCTTTTTCACACTATGAATCCTTCACAAGTTCTGGATCAACTGACATGAAGTCTCAATATTGGCAATGAACCACACACAAGGTCCCTAAGAAAACTCTCATCTAAATAATCCTTTTTGCAATTTGCATATGAGGTTAGTTTACATTGTTACCGTGGCTCAAAACAATTGAGCAGATCATCATCCAAAACCGAAATAGCTTTAAGAACAAGAATCCGTTAAAGTCTCATCCTTAATACATCATAATGAACAATAATGGGATAAACAATTGAAAGTCGAATCATCTGAACCAAAAGTTTCTCTGTGATGTATTTGGTGTGTGTGTGTTTGTGTGTGTTGTCAAGGTAAAGAGAAACCTTCCTCAAGGCATTCTGTTTTCATGTCCTGCATAAGGCCCTGAAGGAGAGAAGGGTTGCCTGTGATGATGGCATCCACATGCTCGAGAAGCATCCTTTTCATAGATTCAGCATCATCGACCGTCCAGGCATAAACTTTCCTGCCCTTCCTGTCATAACCAATCAAAATCAGCATCCTTTGCAATTTAGTGGTACCAAAAGCTATAAGAGGCAATCCTAACATGTTAGAAGCAACAATAACAGATGGATTCAGGCTCGCCAAAATTCAGACCTAAGTGGGCGAGTAGAAGTTTGCTCTTACCCATGCAAGATCCTCATAAGTTCTGATCAATTAAAGGGTGGTAGACACCAGCAACTGCAGCACCTTTCATCCTCAATAAGCCACTTCTGGCACCAGTTGAAGGATCCTTCATAACAGTGTAACCAACCTATAACAGCATAAATCAAGGAGAAGAATTTCAGGAAATGATACTTGGAAGAATGGTGGAAGAGGAATCTAATATTTGACATGTCAATAAACATTAATCTTTTCTTGCAAAACTGTACTTTAAGGCGACAAAATTTTATAGAACTGGGATGCACCATGTGCACTGCACATGCTATGGAAATGGACACCCCTGAGCAGAGCCTCATGTGCTCATCAGGAGTTTGCTTTTGTCTTAGCTATCAATCATGACATGTAAGCAATGTCTTCAGTCTTTCTTATCAAATTTAGTCACTACAGAAAGTACTTGTTATGAAGAGAGAGATTATACCGTGACATCTTTTGATAGTTTAATTACATCCCTTCCAACAATGTCACTTTTTGCCCAGATAAGACAATTTTTGCAGTGAGTTTTCTTGACCTGCCAACATTCTCAAATAAGAACACAGTTACCATGATATTCCAATTCGATCAGCCTGCCAGTTGGAATAAAATGAACCACAGATGGCAGAATGAGACATGCTACGTTGTGCCCATGCCCTTAAAAGTCCAAAATGCAAGACAGAATAAAAAATTGGTATGCATGACACCTAGCTTATATGAAAAGACAGACAATGAAAGACAATCATTGCAATAAAGAGTGTATTATAACCGTACAATTTTTCATAAATATTTTCAGCATAGGAATATATAAAGAGGACTGGTCTCATAGAAATGTAACTGGACTGCGCATATATTTGATACAAAGATACAGTCCAAAGTCTCAACAAGATTTAAATAAGAAAAGCAAATAGTGGAACAACTTACCCTTGGATTACAAGTTTGCAAGCAGACCCCAAGAATAGAAAAATGCTTAGTAACCAATACAAGATAAACCAAGCAAGAATAGGCTCAGTTCAGTTCAGGCTCAGTTATCTTATACTGGCTGAAGTTAGATATATGAGAAAATGTCATTAAAACTCAAATTGCTTTAGGTCGTTATTTATTATCCTACCAATACTAGGCATGGGTTTTAAACTGCCTACCCATCAACCCAGATAAGTCATGCTGCAATGTTCTTAGCTGAAGCTGTAAAGCCCAAATCTCAGGCTTAAAAAACTGTGCCTCATCAATACCCCTATTAACAGTTAATGCAATTTGCAAATTGGAGGAAATTGAATGAGCTATTCTTTCAACAATCAGACCATCATTTGATTCTCACTGACTGAAAAGGATTCTGAGTTCCTCTTCTAAATTCCCTACACCTGTCCAGGGCACAAAAAGATGAAATGAACAACATAGAACTTACAACAGACAGTATGTCCTTTGCTAAGCTTTTCTCATATGATGGAGGTCCAACTTTGGCATCTAGAATCACCTGCTTGACTGAGTTCGATATCAACTGCAAAAGTTAAATATTAATCACTGCTTAGCAACACAAATAGTGGTTGATTAAAAATGCCAAGTGCATATAGGCAGGTTCTGAAATTTGCATGTCACTTTGTTGTCCCATGACAAACATAATAGACCTATCAAAAGCAAAGCCCTAGCTAGTTGGAGTGGGGGTGCATGATAGTGGTTACAGTACCCATCATAAGCCAAAAAAAGCGAAAGGCAAACAATTCAGTGAAAGACAGAAGAACTATACCGCTAAGGCATCCTCAACTGTTGGAACTTCTTGTTTCTGAAATTCTTGAGATAATTGGAAGCCAGCATCCAGTTCCTTTATCTACATGACAAAATAAAGATGATATTATAAATGATTTTTGAATTTAACCACAAAAGAGGGGAAAAGAATCTTTCAATAAACTAATTCTTCAAATTTTCTGATTCAGTTTGCCATGGAACATGTTGCGAAATTACATGGTTTCTTAAATCAGGAATTCAGCATGACCCTGAAAGGATGCAGAATCATGCAGCCCGTTGATGTAATTCTCAAAAATTGATTAGTTATATTGATAGCCAAATAACTACATCCTTTGATGGATCAGATTGAAACTGGTTTCAACAGTCCAACCCAGTGGGCACTTTTTCATCTTTTTTTCCAGATCTGATGATTTGACTGGGATCTAGATTTGGCTAACCTGGTACTTTTCAGAACAGATTCAAATAGGGGGTCAATGTGATCCAATTACTAGCTGATATGAACGTATTATATGCAATACATCAGCCATGGAATATACAAAACTGCCAATACTGCTCCACCGATACCTACACCATCTTGTGACAGTGTCCATCCCTCTCCCTCCCCCACTCCCACTCTGTCCCTCTCTCCCACCCCACCCAGCCAAACCTCCTATCCCCCCTTCCCCAACCAAACCACCCAACCCCTCAGCTCATTCTCCACCCACCCACTTTTTAATGAGACCAAGGGGGGGGGAGAGATAAGAGAGAGAGAGAGAGAGAGATGGCACCAACCACAATTTATCTCTAACCCATCCTTTATGACCCTTTCATTCTCCCCATTCTGTCTCCTACAGTAAGAGCTACAGCTAGGGATTTTGATCTCCATCATTCTAATTGAGTGGTCAATGCCAAGCAAGTTTTCCACATTAAGTGTAAGGTGGAGGAAGCATTAGATGAAACAAAATGACACACCTATGATAAAGAAAAATGAGAATATACAAGCTAAGCTCCTAAAATTTATTGCTTGCAATACGTAAATAATATCAAAACCAAACTATTACATCATGGTTGGCCAACCAAATGAGTTGGCTCAAACAGTAACTCTATGGTAAACTAACAACCCAATGGTTATTAATTCAATTGACTAAATCGATAAAGAAGGTCTTACCTCATTTTTGCTCCAGTAGCCAACTTTTGCACTACTATTACCAGACATCCTCTGCAAATCCCTGCCTGTGTCATGTGAAATTAGGTTCCTAGAGTGTGTTACAATACAATTCCAAAGCAATCTTGGAAACAAATTTCCATATCACTAAAGCTAATGCAACAAAGTCAGAGATGTTCATAACAAATATCAGTGAGCAAAATGAATGACGACTAAAAGTACCAAGTAAAAAATTAACGAATAAGGCTTTCTACATGCTTGAATAATTTCTTTTTACATAAAATAATTCTTTCTCACTAAAACTAAGGAACACATTATAAGCTCAGATAGGTTTGAATCTCTTGCAAAGGTATCATACAATGTTTTACCTGGACATGTAATGCTAGTGTCAAGTGTCCGAGTGTCCCAAAGAGTTGAAAACAGGAACCTTCAAAAAATGGGGCACAAGGATGCATCCAATATCTTGTTCATGTAGTGAACACGTGCAGATGTATGTATGTAATGATAACTTGTCGAACAGAATGCTTTGTAATTTGATAAAATATGTCAAACTTTATTAAGTGTTATTTTGAATTGGAAAATTCCAGGTATAAGTGCATAGAGTTACATGTAATCATGATGATATCATGGCTTGTTAATTTGAAGTTTCACCTAGTGTCATAAGGTGTCAAGAAGTGTCATGAAGCATCTAGGTATCCAACACATTAAAAAGCCTAAATTTTGAAGTGTCCGGATAACATCACCCATAATTTTTTATAACAAAAGATTTTTAATTTTATTGGTTGCTTGCTGAAGACCAATTGACTTCACCAGTTTCTCACATCATTAAATGCAAAGTTTTAATGCAAAACAGCTATCAAGCTATGTAGGAAGTTAAATTCTAAGAATTATGTAATACAATAGTACCTTAACAAAGTTTTGACATCTGAGTTTAACCAAAGTTTACCTTGAGGTAAAAAATGAAATAAGGATCAACCTTGGCTATAGCCTACAACATATCACAACCTCCTTTGCAGCATTTCATCCATTCCTTCCTCCCTTCTCCATATACAATCCCCTTTTTATCCATTCTTTCTATATTCTTCTGGAAAATCATTTTTATCCACAATTAAGTTCTTATATGATTTTGAAAATTCATCCAGAATATAAAATACACTCTTGGCCTAGCTCAGGATGAACTATAAGTTTCTTTAGATCCATTGATTCATTTAAGTTTGATTATTTTTAAAATTCAAGTTCAGCATAACCGGAGACCAATTAGGACATGGCATCACCAAATTTCTTTCTCCTTCAACAGCTTTCTATCCTCATGAAACAATAGAGCTTATAGACATTCCTCTGAATTCATACTTATTTCAGGCCATTGACTTCACAAACCCTTCAACCAACAGTAGGTTCCTTGTACACATCACATACATTCTGCATAAGCATTGATTTGATGTATTGATAACTACTGAGTTTCCCTAATTATAAATGAATTTAAGTGCAACTTCTAATGTCCCCGCCATCCACCAAACAGGCTGTGTCATTGATACGAACATGAAACCATCATCCCAAGTTCAACGTTCAGGAACAATTCGCTTGGGTGCAAAGATCAAAAAAATGCAGACAAGATTAACAAAATCAGCGATTTTGTTTAAGATTCATAAATAATTTATATACTCAAAAATATAAGCAGAGCAAAATAAAGATTGTAAGACAAACATTACTAACAAAGCCATCATTAACAACAAGTTGTTGACTAGTAAAACTCAAAATTCATCAGTAGTTAAATCTTCAATTACGTGAGAATAATTCAAAGAATGTCACGAAACTAAATCAACTTAAGATAAAAAGAAGAAAAAGGATGATTTTACCTATCATGGAGCGCAAACAACACTCCATCCGAAGAACGAGAGACATCGATCTCCATGCAATCCACACGAGCATCAAGAGAAATCCGATAGGCTTCCATCTGTCATCATAGAGACAATTAATCAATTATGAGCACTCAAAAATAATTTTTTTCCCACAATAAAGACAACTGGATTCAAAATTCTCACGGTATTGGGAGCTGCTTTGCTCGAATCGCCACCGTGGGCGCAAACGAGAGGAGGATCTTTCAACCAGCCGCATTTCCGCGATCGTATCTGAGGCCATGAAAGCTCATTAGAACGCTATAATTCTTCATTAAAAAAAAGGGAGATTTATACGACCAAAGCAAGGGAGATTTCTAGGGTTTCAGCTACAGTTATTCATAAAAATTGGATTTTTCTGCGATCGAAGCAGGGATAGGAGAGATTTGTAGGGTTGCAGGGAAGCGGAAAGACCTGGTTGAATCGGCGGAGGCGGAAGTGGAAGAAGATTGGAGGGATAATGGCGAGGAAGGCGAGGAGGAGGAGGAGGCGGAGAAGCCGCTTGGAAGCAAGCCGGGAAATCTTTGCCTTCTCCTCGAAGAAGGGAGGAGCCCCCCTCTCATATCGCTTCTTCTTTTACGTCCTCTTACCGCAAAATGGACGCAATTGCAAGGCTCTGGCACCGCCGCGACGAGATTAAAACACGAAAAAAATACCCCATAGGCGTTGCCGAATCTTTATTCGCTTTTCCCGTAGATTTTGGGAAGACGTAATCTTGGGCTCGTGGCATGAATGACGCACACGGATCATCTGATGAGATTCGTGCAGCTAATATTAACGGATGGATATAAAAAAACGTTTGATTCGTTGTCAAAATTAAAATTAAAATTAAAATTAAAATTTAAATTATAAAAAAAATAAAATTAAGTTCTATGTAAATTGGATCATTTTATTCCATCTCAGAATCAGAATCAGAATGAAACTTCTCTTAACCAAATGGTTAGAATGCAAGATATTGTCTGCTTTGACCTATTATGTATCCCCGGCTCGGTCTCGCAACTCACGGGTTGGACGTGGGGCTCAAGGGCCGCTTAGGCCGCACGATTTTGTCCCCTGAGCCTTGGCCCACATGGTGCCTTTTGAGCGAGAAGGAATTCCAATCCTATATAAAGCAGAGTATCCCTGACTCGCAATCGATATGGGACTAAACCCCCTACAACAGTAGCCCCCCAGTCAGAGGGATTTTGTCTATTGGAGGGACCTTCCTCTAGCATCATTTGTTGTAGTCAGGAGATTTCAGAGCTCATATGGATGGAGGGCCTAAATTTGTTGTGGTCAAGAAACTCTGGGGCTCATATGGACGAAGGGCCTCGTCCCCATAAGAGGTATTGTCCGCTTTGGCCTATTACATATCTTCAATTCGGTCTCGCAGCTCATGGGCTGGATAGGAGGCTCAAGAGCTGCGTAGGCCGCACAATTTTGTCTCCTGGGCCTTAGCCCAAAAGGCGCCTCTTGAGGCTCTGGCGCCAACTGTTGTGGTCAGGGGACTCCGAGGATCATATGGATGAAGGGCTTCATCCCAGCAAGAAGTATTGTCCGCTTTGGCCTGTTACATGTCTCCAGCTCGGTCCTGTAGCTCACGGGCTGGACGAGAGGCTCAAGGGCCACTTAGGCTGCACGGCTTTATCAATTGGGCCTTGGCCCAAAGATATTTTTTGAGGGAGAGGAAATTCTTATCCTATAGAAGGCAGAGTACCCCTAACTCATACCTAATATTATTATTTGGAGGTGATCTTATATTTTCGACCTTAAGGATGGGTATCCCATTACTATGTTGGAGGGTGATTTGAGGAGTGGAGATGATTTGAAATTACTGCTATATAGAATCACTATAGTGCAATCAAATACAATGATCCCATCATCTCCACCAACATCATCCTTGATTTTGGATGGATCATCCCACAGTAAATACTCATAAAAGGATAATATAAATAAGAAAAAATATATTTTGTACAATGAAGTTTAGGGATACTAGCAATCGAGTGATCCAAGTTTCGTCATTGATAATTTGATCAATAATGTGGCAAAATCGATCAAAATCAGGAACACACATCGATGGAACTCAACGCTGTTTGCCTATGACCATCATGTGACCGCACATGACCCACTAAACAGTCATATGTGGCAACTTAATAATTTTTCCCAGTTAAAAACTTCAGACGACTAAGAGAAAAACTTTCGACGGCTATTCTTCTTCCTTCCATCCCAAATATTCTTCTTCAGTACCGAGTATGTCTTCATCCGACAACTTGGTCGGCTAAATCAGCCACCTTCCTGGTCCCCCTTGGAATATGACCATCGCTGTGAAGAAAAGAACTATTGGAATACCTAAATCAAAGGTTCTACTGCAACTTGAGAGGTATGGATTTTTAAAAAAGGGTTTATGGTTAAGGGCCTTAGAATTTTTCTTGAATCTTTATATTTGGGGATTTATATTTTATTTGTTCTATAGGATTTTCGTATGATATGTTTATCTTTATTTTCCCTAAGACATGATTGTGGTACCCTAGTCTCTGTTTTGAGAAGCATAATGTCTGCTTTCACATGCTATAGGATCCCTAATGTTTGCTTTCAATCTGCTATAGGACCTCACATGTATGCTTTTGGCCTGCTAGATGAATCCTGATGTTTGCTTTCGCCTATAAAAGGCCCATTATACAATATTTTAGTAGACCCCTAATGTCTACATTAGGTTATTTGTATGAAATAAATTAGTGTCTTATATTTATATGAAATTTTTACTCTTTTACAGCATGGATATAGTTGTTACAATTGTTATTCATTATGGTGGCTCATTTGTCAACCATCCTATATTTGATTATATTGGTGGGTCAGTGTTAGAGATAGAGGATATTGATGTAGAAAAATATTATATATTGATATTATTGATAAGTTAAATGAGTTGGGTTATAGTAATATAGAAACAGTGCACTATGGGGTATCAGGAAAAAATTTCAAGAATAGCTTTAGATTTTTATATGATGATCGACAAGTTTTTGAGATATTTAATCAGGTAAACTATAGCAGTATAGTGCATATTTATATGGAACATCACTTGGATATACCCGAAGTCCTTGATAATGCTGAATTTGCAAGTAAATCTGGAAAGGGTGAGAATGTGGGTGCTAGTGAGAATGATGTTCAAAATGTAGATCATATTAGTAATGCTCACACTAGTGCTGATAATAATAGTAATAATGATTTTGATAGTGATGGTGTTAGTAATGATGATTGTAATAGTGAATTTGTGGATGTGAATATGATGAAAGGTGGTAATAGTACTGACTCTGAAAGTGATTTTGAGACAGAGATGCACATATGCAAAGACTTAGGCCCATCCAATCAATTCTTGAAAGATATAGCAGAAGGAAAAATACCTCAATCTGATTATGCTGGTTCTAATAGTGATGGTGTTAGGAGAAGCGATGAAAATTTTGAAAAGTTCAATATTAGAATAGATTTGAAAGATCCAAAATTTTTAAATGGAATGAAGTTTGATAATCATAAGGAGTTTAAAGATGCTGTGAGGATATATAAGATATTGAATGGATATAATATTAGATTCAAAAGAAATACCAGTCATTACATTCAAGCTGTATAGGCTAATGGTTGCTCGTAGAGGATATCTGCTTCATGGATGAGTACAAAAAAGTCATTCCAAGTTAAGTACTATTGTCCTGAACACAAATGCAATAGGAGCTATGAAAATTGCCAGATAAAGTCCTCATGGTTTGCCAGGCGATACTTAGATAAGTTTAAGATCAATTCTAATTTTAAAGCCAAAGAGTTAAAGGATGATGTGCAGAAGAACTTGATTATTAATGTGTCAATATACCAGTGCTATAGGGCAAAAAGAGGATACTTGAAAAAATCAAGGATCTTATAAAGTACAATATGCAAGATTGTATGACTATGCACAAGAACTGAAGAGGTCAAATCCTAACAACATAGTTGTTATTCATATATGGAGGCCACAAGTTGAGGTAAAGCCTATTTTCAAAGGTTTTATGTATGCTTTGATGCATGCAAGAAAGAATTTTTTGCTGGTTGTAGGCTCATAATTTGTTAAATGGCTATTTTCTTAAGTCAGTTTGTCAAGGACATCTACTAACTGTAGTTGGGAGAGATACCAATGAAAGAATGTTTCCATAGCTTGGGCGGTAGTAGAAGTAGAAACAAAAGAGTTATGAGAGTGATTTTTAAATTTGCTCTAAATGGACATTAGCTTTGTATAAGACAAAAGTTGGATTTTCATATCAGACCAACAGAAAGTAATGTTAAGCAAATAATTCTTTTTTTTAAAAATTTTTTTAAAATTGTTTTATTACAATTTTATAAACTTGTTCTACATGTTTTTTTGTCTTACAATGCAGGATTTGGTACCATACTTTCAGTAGATTTTGGGAGGGGTTGAGCACAGATTTTGTTTGAGGCACATACTGAGTAATTTTTAAAAAAAGTACAAAGAAAAGATTCTTAAAAATGCATTATAGAAGGCAGCACTTCCTACACAATACAAGAGCATGAGGTTGCATTGGAATACTTGAAGAGTCTAAATAAGGAGGCTTACAAAGATATCATAAATAATAGGAATGCTCCTCCTCAAACATGGGCTAGAACTTTTTTCACAGAGAGAGCATATAGTGATGTGGTATAAAATAACATGGCAGAATGTTTTAACTCATACATTCTGAAGAGCAGAGACAGGCCCATTATCACAATACTGGAAGAGATCAGGATTCTTATTATGATCAAGTTAAGACAGAAAAGGGAAGAGTTGAAGAACTTTAGTGGACCCATATATCCTAACATTCAAGCAAAGGTAGAGAAAGTCAAGGTGGATAGTAGATATTATACCTTAACCTACAATAAAAGAGTGGTTATGAAATGAGGTAAGAGGTTGTAATGTTAAAGTTGGGCAATGCAAAATGAACTTGTTTTGATTTTTTGCAATATTCGAGTTGGTTAATGGCAATATGTTTCACATTACTTATGGCCAATTTAAATTGTTCCTATACTATTCGTAGCACTATATGCTTGGATACAAGATTGCAGATCCAATGAAATTGAATAACTCTTTATGAATTCTCATCTTATTGCTATTTGTTAGGTCAGTGCATATACACTCATTATTTGATTAGAAGTTAGTTGTTTAATGCAAAACAGAGATGTCTGTGCAAATAATGTATTAGCTGGTATGATGTATTAGAATGAAGGCTCTTGCTACCAAATGATTGAAGTTACTGCATTGCTGTAACAAATAATTTTACAAGATCCCATCTTATTCCATTACTTGTTTTTTCCTTACCAATTGAACATGATAGCCAAGAATCACAACTCTCGTGAAACAAATGAACAATTTTCAAAGAAAAAGCTTATAGATTACATTGAACAACCTATTAACAGTAGAAAAAGTTTAATTCAGGGAGAATGGAATTATAAGAAATATTCTGAACAACTCAATATTTTGAACATACTCCACTAAAATGACAACCATCTTTGCACATTTTTCACTTTATAGATCACACCAACATAATAATATCATGATTACAGGATACATTTAAGATTCAAAATTCACAACCCATGATAGAAACAGTGCAAATAAAGCTATTTTCTGAACCTCCCATGCCGTGCTTATGATTTCTGCAACTTTTGAATCAACTCTGACTCAAATTCATGAAGTTTATTTGCTTACTTATCTTCTATTTGACAAGTAGAAGCTCGCAAATTTGCATTTTCTCTTTTTAAATTTTGAATTTCATCATATAATTCAAGAATCACCATCATTGACCGAGCACATATAGGAGGATCTATCCAATCGAAATATCCATAATATGACTCTTTATTCTATACAATCAAACCGTGCAATAACTGAAAAAAAAAACAAATTTTCAGAAATATAACCTTTGATTATATTAAATTATACTTACATGGTAGTTAGGATAGCCATCAAACCCCCTACTAGGATTATTATTAGTCCACGATGTCTATTGTCGAACAAACACATCGTAGTTGCATTTTTCCGACCAACATTGCTCTTTTCGGATGGAGTAGAATGTCGGAGTGGAGATAGAATATTGCTTGTTGATGAAGAAGGCGAACTGTAACTAGATGATTGTATTCATAATTTAGAAGGACTCAAATGATAAGAAGGAAGAATTTTTTTATTACCTGGAACGAACGGCTTCTCCTCTGTCTTCCTCTTTCCATCTCCATGCGTCTTCCTTCCCTTTGAAGCCCTAGATGAGGATGACGAAAAGATGGAAAAAAGAGAGTTGCGGCTGAAAATCTACCTATATTCCCACCATAAAATTAATTAAGACACTAATATGCCATGTCAGCAATGTTTAACTAATTTTTGACAACGTATAACTATTTAATAGGTCACGTGCGGTCACATAATGATCATGGACAAACGACGTTAAGTTCCACCAATGCATGTTTCTAATTTTTATCGATTTTGCCACGTTATTGATCAAATTATTAATGACTAAATTTAGATCACTCAATTGTTAATACCCTTAAATTTATTATATATAAATATATTTTTCTTATAATAAAAATTATGTTGACACTTAACCTCACTATTGGTTTTTCAAACAATATGTTAGTTATTAGAAAAGGCTCATTGGTATTTTGAGTCTGATTTCCTTTTTTATTATGAGCAAGAACATCATGGATGGTGCCAGACAGCATCCAGACCACCCAAGACGTACCAGTAGGATACGGGACATGGGAGGAGGTGCCATAGGAAGCCAAAATAGTTCTGTTAATAGCATTGGCACATTCTTAGCATCACACTCCCTCACAGGTTTCTTTCAGGTTGCACCTAAGATATTGCAACAATTATACCATTCTATAACGAAAAATAAAGCTTTCTTAATATCTATAAAGCCTGTGCATTTGACACTTGAAAAAGAATTAATGCCACTGTTTAAACACCAATGTATAAATTCCTATAAATTAGAAACTACGATTGATTGTTGTGGGAAAAAAGATATCATAATAAATTCGAATGGGGATAGGATCCTCCCATACATGGCCTTTTTAAACAGCGGCATTACCAATGGCTGGGCTCCTGACAGTAGAATGATCAAAGCAGCTCCCACTAGGGCTGGTCAAATGATAAGTCTGAGAGTCACCAACAGTCACTTTATTCACATTCTCCACCGCTATCAAGCTCAAAACAACCAAAGATCCTACTAAGCAAACAAATTACAACAGTACATCGAGGACAAGCCTTTCAATGAATGGCAAAGAACCAAAATTTGTTCAGGGCACCAAATCTAACAAAGGAATAAGAGCCTGATGGCAAAGTTTGATAAAACCTGAAAGCATGGCCTGCTCACATTCAACTGATTCGTTCTGGATGGAAAAGGCTACTCGGTATTCATGCATACAGACAGAAGGTTGCAATCCCAGAGTTTAGTGATACAATCTCGCAGCTGCATTTGGTCAACACAGCAAATGGGTTAGAGAACACCGTCTCATGCCTGGCACTGGAGACTGAAGGGAAAATGAAGAGGTGCGACCCAGCGCATTAAGGTCTAGCCCATCTCTCAGCTCAACCTCTGAGAATTTCATAGTTGAATGGAATCATTTGGTGCCCAGCAAAACACCTGCCACTTATCAATAGTTATACGATGAGTGCTTAAAGATTCCAAAATCTGGAAAGAATAACATATATCAAGTTATTTAAGAAAACCATGAGAACAATAATGTATCAATATAAACTTTAACAGACAGCAAGAAGGGGCTTATAAAGTCTATCAATTTGTTGACTTTATAACTCAACCCTGATCCACTGTTCAACAGGTCACTTCCCAGACTGTTGCCTGAGTGAACAAGCTCTAGTATTCTAAATGACTAACCAAGCAGTTAATTTCCAAACAATGGTAAGCACATGATCATTCGTTTTGTCAACACTATCCAATTAAGAAGGTCCTAGTGCAACAGATAACACAATGATAAAACATAATGAGATGAAATGCTGATCAGTATGATAGACCAAGGTAGGATAGATCGAACACTGTTTAAATGGACTAGTTTGACCAATCAGCCAGAGCCAAAACAATCCAGGCTCGGGCTCCCTATTTAGGCCTACACTTGAAAACTGAACAAGTTCAGGACTAGCTTGGGCTTAAGAACTTAGTTCAAATAAATCAGGCCCGAGCCAGGACCAGTCCAAAAACGAGCCAGTATGGGCCAGAATGAAGGTTTCAGTCCAACCTTAGGTCAGGCCTGGACCCAGCCTATTTAAGCCTGCATGATGAACTTTGGACTGTGATATAAGCCCATAAACAATGAACTCCAAACTTTTTTCATAATTAAACAATCAGCTCAGCCCTTGCCGGCCGCATCTTAGAGCAGAATCGACAGCAAAGTTCAAATACAGCATTCTCCAAAGTTGAAAGCTTCTAGCATTCCTGAGAGATATTTAATAGGAAACATGAATATCAAATGCTTTGAGTTGGGTACGCTTTGAGTCCCGACACTATTACTAAAAAATTTCATGTTTGATCAGATTTTTAATTCTCAGACCACAATCAAATGTACATCATTGAATTGGAAAAAGCAGTGTCAAATGATTACCATTTTCTTGCACATGTGGTACATAATTGAAGCCTCAGGAAATCAAGAACGCTTCAGCAACTACTGTCCCTCAAACTGCCTGATCACTGAATGGGTGTGCGGCTTCTTGAATGCTTCTTGTAGGCCCTCCTAGTCAACTCTGGGCTATCAGAATCAGAATTACTAATTTCTTCATCATATTTTCTGTACTCATCTTTCCCTGGGCGATGTTTTCTCTTCCTACCACTTCTACCATGTTTCCTGTAAGGCCGACTGCTATTACTTGGTAAACAGTCATCAGCATCTTCATGATCAGAATTTGTACCTGTAGATCTCCGATCATCAGCAGAATCATTAAAGAATCTCTCCCTGGGCAATGTTTTCTCTTCCTACCACTTCTGCCATGTTTCCTGTAAGGCCGACTGCTATTACTTGGTAAATGGTCATCAGTATCTTCATGATCAGAATTTGTACCCGTAGTTCTCCAATCATCAGAAGAATCGTTAAAAGAATCTTTCTGACTTCCAGTCCTCTGTTTTCTCATTTTACTATTCTCACCATCACTTTCATAATAATAGGATTTATGACTTTTATGATGTTGTGAGTTATATCTATCATATTCTCTTTTTTCACTCAGGTGATGCTCTTTCTTTGTTCTATATATGGAAGAGTCTCTGGTGGAACCAAAATCATCAGAACATTCAGAAGAATATCCCCCATTATACCGCTCTTCATCAATCTTAAGTACACCACCAGACTTATCACTTGAAGGCCTAACACTTGGCAACCTCTTGTTATTATCATCGCCCGAATGCCAATCAGATGATCCATGTTCCTTCTTATGAGATTTGGATTTATGATGCTTCTCTGGTTTGCTTCGCCCAATGGAGTAAGCCCTTCCTCCTTCCTTCCTCAACAAGTCTTCTGTTGTTTGGTGTTTCCTCTTATAACGATCGTCAACACTGTTCTTCTCTTCATATTTCCAATGCCTTTCAAGGAAATCCCCATCCCTTGTCTTAGAGATGTCCTCGCCTGAATCATGACTGGGTGAACAATACCTTACTTCAGACTTGTTGTTTTCCTCAGATTGCTCATGCTTATCCAGAAAAGCTATTTCTTTTCTTCTCCTATAAGAGTGCTCTCTCCTGATTGAGTGCCTGCTGTATTGATCTCTCTTTATACCTGGATCTTCTCTGATGGAAACACTATCTCGCACATCTGTCTCACCGTCAATAGATCTTCTTGAATGATACCTACTACAATACAAGAATGTCAGCATGGGCCTACATTGTGATAGTATAATGATAAAACCTGACAGCCTAAAGCAAGCAAAAAAAAAAAAAAAGCATATGATGTGCTTTAGTGAATGAAATTTAGTATTCAAAAGCTTCACATTCTGATATTCTGAAGATATACAAGGAATAAAGGCTAGTATTAGAGTTAAATGGTAACAATTTACAAGTTCCTGATGCTCAATAAGAACAATACTGATATCTGTTGCACTTAGTTACAAGTTATCCCTTAGTTAATAGAATCACATAACAAGTTATACAGTAACAGTTAACTATCAAATATTAAGGGAGCCAGGAGATGAAGTAGCATCTCTTGGAGGTCATAGCGATCGAGGGAAAACATGGAGGGAGCAGCTGGGGACAGAGGGATACCAGAGCATCCTTCTTTCTTTGCCCCTTCTGAGAATAAATAGTTGGTATGAGCCAAGATATGGCACCAGCCAATTTCAGATCAATAGGGAGTAACACAGAAAATAGAGATTTCGAGAAGATAGGGAAATGCCGGAAAGCACAAACTGACACATGAACATCAATAACCACAATGTCCAAACCCCACTAAGCTCCTAGTCATCTTCCTTATTTTCTCTTTCTTCTTTCAAATGACAAAAAATACTTGCCTTTCTTTCCTCCTCCCTGTCATTCCATTCCTCTTCTTCCTCCTAGTTCCTGATGCTCAACAAGAACAATACTGATATCTGTTGCACTTAGTTACAAGTTATCCCTTAGTTAATAGAATCACATAACAAGGTTAAGTTATACAATAACAGTTAACTATCAAATATTACGGGAGCCAGGAGATGAAGGAGCATCTCTTGGAGGTCATAGCGATCGAGGGAAAACATGGAGGGAGCAGCTGGGGACAGAGGGATACCAGAGCATCCTTCTTTCTTTGCCCCTTCTGAGAATAAATAGTTGGTATGAGCCATGATATGGCACCAGCCAATTTCAGATCAATAGGGAGTAACAGAGAAAAGAGAGATTTCGAGGAGATAGGGAAATGCCAGAAAGCACAAACTGACACATGAACATCAATAACCACAATGTCCAAACCCCACTAAGCTCCTAGTCGTCTTCCTTTATTTTCTCTTTCTTCTTTCAAAGGACTAAAATACTTGCCTTTCTTTCCTCCTCCCTGTCATTCCATTCCTCTTCTTCCTCCTAGATCTTTCATCCTGTTCTTCACTAAAAAGTCTTATCCTAATTGTTTAGTCAGACAAAATGCCTACATATCTTAAGGTTTATAATTATTTTCTCAGACTAAGACTACATAATGAAGTAGATTACGTTTATACATATGGGTTTGCTGTTTTAATGTATCAACTTAGTGATTGTTAGGGAATTCATATTTCAGATGCCCAACTGGCCCCTAGACAATTTGCCTAGGCAATCAAGTGGCTGACCACCATCAATCAACTAGGCAACTTAACAAATGAAATAAAACCCTGCAACCAATGTGTACTATGACTGGACATACCTGTTTTTTGTTGGTGTTTTCTGCCTCTTTGAATCCCTTGACTTCTCATGATCTTCTAGCTCCATTTGCTTGTCATATGCTGATTCTGGATCGCCAAATAGAGCAGACATCTTCCTAATCCAGTATTTAGGTGGAGGGTTATCCCAATCAGCCCACTCGTAGTCCCCTCCAGGGTTGCGAAAGCAGTGAATGAAATTGCAAGCAGTTCCATGCGAGCAAGTCTGTCAAAGAACAAAATCATTATTCATGAAAGCAGACTAACATCTGAGTATTAATCACCAAAATTATCCGATTACCTTTAGCCCTGATTTCATGTATTCCCCACATATGGCAACCTTCCATCTTGTGATAGCAACAAACTCAAACAATATCTAATTCAAAAAATGATCATTCAGAGAAAACTGACAAATAAGGAAGAACCTACAAGGGGCTATATATACTTTTGACAGATTACTGCTGGCTTACAACCAATGCCATGCATGGATATGAATGCAAGGGAAACAGCTTTGAATCTACCAGCAGATGATGAAGATATCAAACTTCACAAATGATGAATGATAAAAACAAATTGCCTCTTCAAGGTACCTGTTTCCAGCATAATAACGGCCATTCATGTTACTGTAAGCGAGAAGAGCCGAATCCAAGGACTTGTAGTGCACATACACATTTCCACGTAGATGGTGAGAACCATTCCTGCACACCTAGACAAAATAGATTGGAATTTATTTTCAAACGCCAAGACATCACAAAATAAATGTTAAAAAAAAACCTAAATCTTTTTTCTTGTTTCGATCCTTGCAATAAATAATTCCACCGGCCATCAGAAGTTGGATGATAAAGAAGATCAAGGTTACCGAGACACTCATATCCAGCTCCTAGAATCTGCATCGGCTACATATCCAAATCAGATATGCACCAGACACTTGGATACTTATAATTTTTAGTTGCAGCTATCATTCTTTTCTAGAGCTTGGTCAAGAATGTAAGTTTTAAAATAACTTTGCAAATGTCATTTTTCAAAGATCCTTAAACTATTTAGGAAGTTTCAGATGAGAAACATGCATACTGGAAAGCCTCAACATATATTATCTTTAATATTTCTTTATACAATATTTAAATATATATTTTCATTAATATCATCTTTTCTACATACTCACATATCCATGTTGGTTTTCCCAGTCACCAAGTTAGATACTTGATTCTCATGTCCTTGTCCATGCAACATTGGGTCGTCCAGGTGCTTAATAAGAAAGAGAAATGATGGGTTCCATACTTGATATAACAATAGAGAATTGAGTTAGATGCGAGTGCAACATATGAAAATGAAGATTTTCCCAATAAAAAGATAAAATGAGAGAGACCGAGCTGTTTTTTCCTGTACCCTTCTTATAATTACATGTACAGGTTTAGAACCTTCAGTGAAAACCAACACGAGGCACACAAAGGCAAGTAACTCGGAGCCATAAATAGGGAGTTAGAAAAGATGAAGGCAAGACCTATAGAAAACTGGTCTAATGTCATAAAAAGATGTTTAAAAAAGTGACAATGTGTTAAGCTTTCGATACAAATGAATGGCAAACAAGGAGTAAAACCCAACCTTGTCAGATGTAGTAATTTGCTTGGTGGTGATGGATGTAATTATTTGTTGGTTGGGCCATGCATGAGTAACATAAGACAAGTTTAAGCACTAATAATATCCAACCCATCAAAATATTTGATTGTCCAAGGTGGAGTGAAGCATCACGGTTGCTGGGACCAAGTAGGATTGGCTGGTTCAGCTGACTATCACAAAAAGTTCATAGTGCATACTTCCAAACATGCTAAGCAAAGGGCAAGTTCAGATCGGCTTGGTAACATTGCAGATGGGAACATATATGGAGAAAGACAATAAATAAAAGGCTGAATGAAGGAAAAATTAAGAAAAAATGTGGATCAGAATTACAAAGTATAGCAAGGCAATTTAAATGGCTGGAAAATGAATAATTATTGTAATGTTAAAAAAAAAGAGTGACAAGTCAGTCAACACACAGCAGCCAAACTATCTTATATAGGCAGCAATGCATGAGACTTGATCAATATTAGCTAATACTGATTATTTGTGCAATGCATCAAAACCAATTTTTCCTCTTCCAATTAAAACAATTTTATCAATTTTATCAACATCTAAAATCTTATAAAAATTGTCATCAGCAGTTATAAAATAGTAATTCTCATACTAATAATAACAAAAGAAGATGAGGATGAAAAAGAACATAAATATAGTTGAACTGGCAACAGCTTTAAAGCAAAAGAAAATTAGCATCAAGCAACCTTGAAATTAACAAGTTCGCCAAACTTCAGGAATTCCGTGTGTACATCTTCATAAAATTCTTCATAACAATGTTCAACCTCTTCATCTGTGAACTGGAATATGCATAAGCCGGAAAGAGTATATTAGTCCCAACATAAAAGAAGTAAACAACATGTATCAGATGTACATGTATCATATGCATTATACTGATGACTGCATTAAAATTAACATATATATATATATAGTGGAAAATTCAAATAATATTGACATAGGATGAATAAATCAATGCGAGGGATCCAGTAAGTTTTTAAATTTTGCCAGACAAGCCACACAACTGAAGACATTTTCCATGCATAAACTCTTACAGACACAACTGACTCTTCAGTCTCCAAAATCAGTAAGGATTAACACTGTAGAATAATAGATTCAAATGGCAGAGACAATAAGACCAAAAGAATCAACTCTCGATTTCCACTTTCATGTTGATGCAACAATTACATCCATAGTCCAGCACCACTGTGGCCACAATGACTACAAAATCTAAATCTCCTTGAACCACCTCCCATTTTATTTAAGTTAGTGATAACAGTTTTAAGTCCATGACATAAAGCTCAACTTTAACATGGTTTACAAAGATTAACTTGAAGGTGTACCATGTAACTACACCTTGCATTAACACATAAATCTCAATTCCCAGGTCGAGGACTGATGAGTTTCCTGATTAGCACTCCATGAGAATACAAAAGACTGGAAGCAGTAAAACATAAGAAAGCATAAACAAATTGAAACTAAAATACATGTAATAGAACAAGAAAGCTACAGATGAAACTTTTAAGCCAGTTGAAGCTTGTTTTCCATAAATCCAGCACAAAACAAATATCTTTTGCCACAGCCACTGTATAGCTTCTAACATCCATGACCCTATCATCTAGCAGGCCAACAAGCCAGGCTGTCAAAGAACATATCAATTGTTGCTTGCAATATGGAATCAAGAATTTTGAAGTGAAAGGGATGCACTCAATATTATCAAAGGCTGTCTTTGCAGGCAAAGTATTGACTCAGAGGTTGACTTGATCTTGGTTGACGTGCACTGTCTTTGGATATTAAGGATCATCAATTAGTTAGATAAGTTAGACAAGGTGGCCCATCAGTTAGTTAGATAAGCCTTAGATATTAAGGATCATGAGCCTGGATGGAAGAATCCCCACCTTGGCTCTTGAAGATCATCATCAAAGATCTTAACACTTTCCTAATGAAGTTACCTTGTTGACAAAAAGAAAATGCCAGGCTAGCTATTTAGTGGCTATAGTTGCGTGGTTACAGGTTACAACATACAGTTGTATCATATAAATCTAAACTTACAGCCTTCATAGAAAGATGCAGATTATGCAAATATTTTGAAACTTGAGTGATATCTAAGATGCTACGAGTAGATGTTATGTATTAGTGTTTGTGGCACCAGCAATCTAAGCATAAAATTTTATCTCATACAAAATGCATCCCCTTCATGCATAGATCAAGCATGTATATCTTAACCCATCATTTTACAGTCTGCTTTGCAAGTTCTATATGGTTCATTTCACGTGTAATACATCAAATCTTTTCTCACTACCTCCCAACCAGGTTTTTCACAATTTTCATAATTAAACTGAGTTTGAAACTTATATTTAAAAAGCATGACCTTCATCATATTCGCATAAAAGATTCTGTCACCTGTGAACTTAATATTCCTGCTCATGTCTTCAACCGTGGAACATCACCAACAGTTCAACATACAGGAAATGACCAGAGAACTACTGAACGTTAAGGAGCTGGATACTGAGAAATCAAGACTCACAATATGATAGATTCAAGCAAGTGTGAACAAGTCAAAGGTCTGTCAGGACATGAATACCTCAAGCTTTAATTTAAAAAAAAGGTCAACTTGGATTTCCAGGAGTAAAAAGCATAGAAGAAACAAGAGGAATCTTCGTAAGATATTCTTTACAAGAATGACCGTATAATATAAAACAATTTATCATAATATAGCTGAATTAAAAGTTAAACAAGCTCAGATACAAGTGCCACAAATTGCAAAAGTAGCATAGGATACAGAAGCCCCAGAAAATGTTAATCTCCATCCTCAGCCAAGGCCAATTTGCCATTACACTGTACCTCGAGATGAATTTCTGATGTGGATTTTGTTAAAGAACACTTGGTACTGTTGGAAGAAAATACAGCTCGACCATATATCACGAATTAAAAAAAACAGACATGCCAATGCATATGCAATAGAAATATAATCTTGTAGCTTCTAAATTCAGGCATTTAGAAATAGATGATTTTGTTATATACTTATATTATCCCATCAAAATTTTTTCTCAAACAGATTATTACCACAACGTTTACTGAGTAGCCTTTCTTCATCACTATGACAAATCATGATCAGATTACTTGGCAGCTTGTCATGTATGCAGATACTAGTAAGAAGCAATTATAACCATGGAGAGGACATTACAAAGGAAAAAAAATAGCAATTAATAGTAGAAAACCATAATTTGCAGATGAAACCAAAGAGCAATATCAGGGATACCACATTAGCCACAGGAGAGCATCATCTTACAAACCTCAAGCCCCTCGTCTTGCTCCCAAGCAAGTCCTGGGCCACTGTACATGTTTTTGACAAGCAATGTGCAAGATTTATCAGGATGAAAATGAACTCTGCTGCAACGCGATCCGAAACGACAGGCCCCGGTCTTAAGGTGAAATGGACAGTGAGCTTTATCCTACAAATGAACAGACACGAGAAATTTAAAGTGAATGTTGAGTGCAGAAATGAATTAGCATGGAGAGAATGATCCATTGCTAAGCAATGAACATCGAAATGGAGTCTTTGCGATTATAAAATAAAGATAAAATTTTCAAGATACACACTTGCTCAGTTCCAAAATTTGGAATCTGTAGAGCAGCTTTTTCAAGTACTTCTTGTGCTGACATTGATGGCTCATTCTTGTAAGAAGCAAAAGCTGCAGACTGTGGAGGAAGTGGATTTGATGTGGGTCTGTCATCATCCTGCAACAGATTTAATCAACTTTGATCACACCAAATTCCAAAGTTTCAACAGGTATATGCATGACCACCAAACAAAAAAAAAAAAAGACCAAATCTAAAAATGGAATTAAGAGTATAACCTCTTTCATTGGCTGTCTATCAGCACTTTTCTTTGCAACTCTAACTCTTTTTTCTTTACTATGATTTCATTTCCTTGCCAGATGATTTCTGCAGGACCTTCCTCAACATACTCCCATTCATCACCTTCTTCCAACTCATCTGCATGCTCTTTCTGCTGATTCTGTTACATCTCAAAATTAAATGTGAAAAATAAGTCAAATGAAATTGATCACCAAAATTTCTAATAAGAAACACAAAAAACTAATAACAACATATACACTCTTTTGGGAAAGTATATCTACAGAAGTTGCTAAAAAATGCGGTGTGTGGATCCCATTGCCCATTTATCTGTTTTCACAGTAATATTGTTACAAACCTGCCATCCAAATGGTACTATGTTTGGCCATCAGCTAATCCACATAACGGTTATTTGCTATGACAAGGTCGACATATAGTACATTTGTTACCAAAAAAAAAAAATTCTAAACTGAAAATCAACTGCTTTGTGACCATTTGCTAATCCATGTTTCTCTACTCCCTAGCACACACAAGTGGCGTTCATCCACATTTAGACATTACCACTACATATTTACTCAGTTGCCAACATCCTGTCCCAGAGAAAAGGAATTGGTTTGGCATGTTAAATTGCAACATCAACATATCACCATCCTAATATTAAAACCTATCGTAATCATAATGTATTGCAACTAATCATTCAAACATCTTCTCTCTCACCCTCTTACTCTCTTCAGAGCAGGGGCAACTCAACACGTATAACCAATTGATTAATTCTACTCCATCCCAACATTCAAATCAGCTAAAAAACCTTGGCATTCATTTTTTGAGCAGATATATGTGAGACCCCTTAACTCTCCTACTCCTCTTCCTTATCGATAACAAATTAGTTATTTCACTGGCTCTAAGTTTTCATAGAAAGCATTATCAAAAGTTAAACTGGAAAATGCATCTAGAAACAATGTAAACCATCATGTAATGCGAGAATTCGGTATACTGAACTAACAACCGACTAGCGAGAGCTAAAATTATTTTTTTCCCCATCAGAACTCTAAAAACACTAATTAGAGCAAGAACTTAGAATTAGAGTAAGAACTTCGGATTATCAAATTAAGCAGAATGGAGTCTAACAATCTCAAAGGAAAAGAGAAAATTAGAGGGAAATATAACGAGGAAATAAGAGGGGAATAAGACCTCCTTTTCTCGCGACTCTTCAAGAAGCTTCTCCCTCCGGGCCTCCTCCTCCTCCTCCTCCTCCGCGGCCTTCCGCGCGGCGGCGGCCTCCAACCAGAGGCTCTCCCGCTCCTCGAACGCCTTCCTCTCCCTCTCCGCGATCTCGGCCTCCTCCTGCTCCCTTAGCCGTATCCTCAGCTGCTCCTCTGGATCATTGGACCGCGCCTCCTCCTCCTCGCGCTCCCGGATCGCCACCTCCTTCCTAAGCTGTTTCCTCTTCAACTTCTTCATCGCCTTCCGCTTCTCCTTCCTCGTCATGCCACAGCCGCCGCCGGCTTCCCCGCCGGCTCCGACGGTCCTCCGCCCGCGGCCGCGTCCGCCATCGGGGACGGAATAATTAGGGAATAAATCGAACGGTTTCAGGGTTTGAGACGGGTGCGATTGAGAATTCAATCGATAACGGAGACGAGACCTCACAAAGAGGGGAAAAAAAAAAACCTCAAAATAAACAATAAGAGAAGGGAACAGGGATAACATTATATATATATATATATATATAGAGAGAGAGAGAGAGAGAGAGAGAGAGAGAGAGAGAG
>KE504677.1:377740-403190 GCA_000441515.1 Elaeis oleifera | reverse complement strand
GAAGAGGGGAGGCTTTGTGCCGTTATAAGGGTAGAGAGAGAGAGAGGTGGGCCCCGCGCGTGTGGAGAGGGACCCACTCTCCGGAGGGGAGATCGTGAGGGAACGGAATACTTTCTCCTAGATTTGGTTGTCGGGGAATCTCAGCCCCCACGGGATTCGAGTCATTGACCTCCCCCTTCCCCACCCCGCCAATAGTCTTCTTTGCTGTCCCCGTCCCTCACTCATATCGGATTCGGATCTCCATCTCTTTTTACCGTTGTAACTCCTCCTATTTCTTCAATAATCGACGGTTGTTAAAGTTGATTTGACATTGTCAACTTTTACCATGTTAAAAAATGGATGATAAGGGTTAGATACATCGTTATTTGGTTATGTTGCCTCTTTTATAATTCACCAAAGAAAATTATATTTTATTAATTAAATAAAATATTTAAATTTAAATTAATATTATATTTAATTTATTAATTTTAATAATATATAATTATTATTTTATATATAATCTACACGAGAATGCTGGGCAATATCACTTGCTTAAGCGCGATTCAATAATTTTTATCTCATTTTGAAAATTTTGCTCAATTAGACCAATCTGATTTATATTTAAATAAATATTATATAATTCTTATGTATGAGTTTTATAATTTTTTATAATAATTTTATATAAAAATATTTTTAATAAATTATAATTTTATAATTATATAATATACACTCAATTTCAATCTTGACATTCCATCTAGATTTTCTCTCAAATGCAAAGTGCAAGTCAAACACTATAATGTGTAATGTCACAAACAATAAAATTATAATTATAGCCATATTTAATGGATAAATTTTCTTAAATAGTTGTTACCATGGGAGCCATAACAGTATATCATTTTCATCTAAATAGTTGTAAATTTGTTTATTGACAAATGTTTCTTTCCTCATACAATAGTGGTAGCATGATTTTAGATGATCACTTAGGTGATTACATAATTTTAAAGATCACATAATAACCCATCATATTTCTTTGTTAATGTGATCTTATAGTATTTTCTTTGTTAACATTATTTCATATCATTTGTTTGTTAGCCTCATTTTGTATCCATCATTATTAATTTTCATTTATGGAATCTATATATTAGTATAAAAAATCTCTGAGATGTATCGAATGAATTAAAATAGAGATAATAAATTCTCTTTTCTCTCTTATTTTTTCTTTTCTTTCATAAATATTTTAATATTATATCAGAGCCACTGATCATTTAATATATCATCATCATCTCTTACGCCTTTGCCACACCACTATTGTTGATCTATCAATCTCTGTTTCCTACAGATTCGATTCTTATTTTTAGTGGATCAGCAAACCATTTATTTTTTATAGATTAAGATCCAAGAATTTTTATTTTAGATGAATTTATAGATGTTATCCTTTGCTTTTCTTCTCGACTTCATATCTTCGATTGTCTCTTCTTATTATTGCTCGATAAATATCTTTCCATCATTGATTTTCAGTTCTCTTCTCTTGGAGTACCTATCTTATTTTATATGATATTTTTGTTTGTAATAATCATCAACCTTCAGTTACCTTCTCTTTGAGCACCGATCTTCTCTTTCATGATATTTTTTGTATGCAAGGATCATTGACCTTCAATTGCTTTTTCTTTGAGCAACGATCTTTTCTTCCGTAGCATTTTTGTCGATAAAAATTATTGATCTTCTGCTGTTTTTCTTGGAGCAACATCTTAATTACTACGACTGCCATCTTCTATATCCTCTCACAGTCATGTTATCTAAATCAGCCACAATAACAGATATGTCAGTTTATCATGCTAGCTTCTGAATATATTCATGATTTAATTTTCCAACTCAAATTGACATCTACAGTACCACATCAAGTTTGAGAGGAAGTGTTAGTATGGTTCTAGCTGATCATATAATTTTAGGGATTAGATGATAACGTATAATATTTTTTTTATTGATGATCCTATAGCATTTTTTGTTAATATTGTTTATATTATTTTTTTGTTAGTTTGATTTTATACACTAGTATAAATAATCTTTGAAATATATTGAATGAAATTAAAATAGAGATAATAAAATTTCTTCTCTTTTCTCTGATTTTTTTCTTCTCTGATAAATATTTTAACAAATAGTTATCAGGGATTCGACAATCCTGCCCCACCCGCCCCACAACAAAAATAGGATACCTATGGTTATAATAGTTATAGCAACTATTATTTATCTTAAAAGTAATTTTAAATTTTAATATTAGCACTATTATTGCAATAATAATTGTTATAACAAGAAATAATAGACAATAATGAAAATATAATAATGTTATCTTTTCTTCATTTGTTAGTTAAAATAATATAATTTTTTGGACTGTATAATTACTACTGGAGAGAATTTTTAGAGAAAAATAAATTTAAATAATAGTTATTTATTTAAAATATAACTAATGATAATGGTTATTATTATATTATGCTGTTACATGATAATAGCAATAATACGATATTATGTGACAATAAAATAATAAAATTAATAAAAAATGATGGTTGTCATAATTTTTTCTTTCGGCTCATCAATATTATAATGACTATAATTCTATTATTTAAAATCATGTCACCAATAATTATTTTTTATAAAATAAATAAATTAAATTGAGCAAAACATCCATAAATAAATTTATAAAATTAAAAATTAAAATTATATAAAAAATCAATAATAGAAATCCATAATATTAATTCTGCACCATTAGCCATATAAGATATCATTTAGTCAACAGCACTATTAATTTTTTTAATATATAAATATTAAAATAATAAAGAAATGCATCACACTTTAATAATTTATAATAATAAATATAAAATTATCATAAAATTATCCACCGACCAAATTTGATCCTCTAATAACCATCCTTCTTTTTGTATCAAAAATAACCATCCTTCTTTCAAAAATACTGTACGACTACATAGATCACATCGTGCGTAGATGGACATGATGTTGGAGTGTACCATTAGAGTACATCAGAAGCATCCATCCATCCAAGCCGTATAATCTCATATCTTCACTGGGACCCACCACCGTCGAGGTTTTCAATTGGACGGGATCCTGCAAATCCAAGTGGGACCCACCGGAGTCCCCTCGTCCCCAAGTCGGTCGCTGTGCCTCTTCGTCGCGTCGCGCAGACCGGTGTCCATGATGGGCCCTCCCAAAACCCAAAAAAAGAAAAAAAAAAAAGAACCCGTAACGGTGTAGAGGACTCACACCGTAGCCACTTGGTACGCAAAGCCCGGTTGCCATCTATGCTTGTGATCATCTACTCCAGCAGTACACCAGATTTCCGTGGTACAGCGAAGTGTGGCGCTGTACTTTTTTGCTACTTTTGGATCGGTGGTATGATGGCCGTCTGATGATGATCAGATGACCGACAATTTGCATTGGTGGGGACGATCGGTTGTTCGGATACCGTCCTTTGTGGGGTTTGATGACGTCAGAGTCTCGTGATTTTTGAAAGGGACACCGAAAGTGGCGGGTTAGGAAAAGCGGAAAACTGCTGACGTAATAATGTATGCCCAATTTTAGAAACCGGAGAGCAAAGAAGAAATCATGAGAAAAATATGATGGAGAAAAAGATTGAAACCACCACCGACATCTTGATTTATATTAATATCCAGCAATTTGTATGCACTATTGTATCGCAGTTGAATTTTTGTGCGAGATCATGATTTTTTTTTTTTTCCATATTACCGACCATTGGATCAATAAATTTTTGAAAACTATATCGACAAGCAAAAATTAAAATTTAGAATGCTATACAATGTATGATCCAATAATTAATATTATGAAAAAAATTAATTATTTATATATATTTATTATTAAATTATATTATTTAAATGTTAAAATAATTTTATTTATAAATAATATTTAATTAAAAGATTCAATATTTGACTATAATTAATACCTCAGTGAAATCTCTAAAATTTTAATTTTATATAATTTTTATTTCATGTATCATTAATGATAATTTAAAGTTTGGTTTATCTTTATCCCATTCAGTCACCGAGGCCATCTTAGGATAGAAAAATCTTGGGTAGAGGCTAAAAATTCGCGTGCCATGTCTGATGAGGGCATTGGTGTAAGACGGAGGATTAATATATGTATTAAAAATTTATTAGATATTATTATTATTTTTATATTTTTCATTTATTATAAATTATTGAAATATTATATAAAGATCATATAGTGTTTTGACAGAACTTCTGGCATTTTTTTCCTTTACTTATATTCTCTTCCTAAATAATAAATCTTGGCTAGCAAAGATTCTACAAATTTTACAAACACCTTAATAAACTAAAACATTATATATGTTGTTCAAGATAATTTTCTTTTCTTCTAGAATTATTTAAAAGAAAATAATGCCAAACTGGTCCTAATTTGCCTGTGGATCCGAGGAACTCTTTGGATTCGTTTGGTGCATAGGAAATAACGGAAAAAAGTATGGTCAACAAAAAAAATAGAGAAATACCTTACATCTGATTGAAATTTTAAGAAAAAAAATGTGAAAGCTTTTCCATGAAAATAAGATTTTCTATATTTTATATAAAAAAATCTATATGGCATATGGAAATTACTTTACTAGCTAAGAATTAGGATATTTTTTTTCAAAAATATCTTTAATCTTTTAGATAGAATGGGATAAGATTTTATCTTTATTGAGAATATAATAGATATTTTATATAATTTTTTAAAAAATATATACCCACTTGAACATAAGTTGCTTTAAAATATGTCATTTTTTGTACTCAATTAAATATGCAAAAATCATATTCTCAAGTATTATATATCTAGACATCATCTTTTCAAAAAAAAAATATCTTAGTGAGGAATATTTTTCTCGGACACTAAATGAGTCCAAATGTATGTGCATAATGAGTCTCTTGAAGCATTCTCCTAAGGTTTCCATTTAGTGCATTGCCAGATAGTGATAATCTGAATTACCTACAATCTGGATAGATTATCGGTAATATTGATTACTGTGTTTGGTAGATACAGATAATGTTATAGTAAAATTACTGAGAATCTTGATTGACATGTTTGGTATGACAATCAGATTACTGATAATGAAACATTAAATTTTGAAAATATCTTTAAATTAAATTTATTAAAAATCACATCCCATGCATAAAATTTTAATTTTTAAATAAAAAATAAAATATAATATATATTATAATATATAATATATAATATATTATATATATAATACATAATATAATATTATATTGTATTATTTTTATTATTTTTTTGTTCCTTTTCCATCCCCGCACGCCACAACCCCTCAACCCCTGGCTGCTCCACCTCCGACCCCTGGCACCGCCTTGGCCCCCAATGGCAAAGGGAGGGGGACTTGAGAGGACGGTGACGAAGCGGAGGAGGAGAGGTTTTATATGAAAAGAAAATATTTATCGCGAAGGAAGGGGGGCCTGAGAAGATAGTGGCGGAGAGGAGGGAGGCCTTGAGAGGATGATGGCGGGGCTAGGGGGAGGGGTGCTGAGAGGATAGTGGTAGAAGGGGTGGGCCTGAAAAGATGGTGGCGGAGAAGAGGGGGCATGAGAGGGGCCGGAGGGGAGAGGGCCCTGAGAAGACAGTGGCGAAGGGAGGGGCAGCTCATCGGTGATGTGGGAGGAGGGTAAGCACTATGAGAGGAGAAGAGGAGTAGCGTACGGAGAAGAGGGTAGAGGCAATTTTATCCAAAAAATTTATTATCAGATTACCATATCTCCAGTAATCTGAATAGCCACATATTCTTCGGGTAATCTGGATCGTCTCATGAGAGATAATGTAGATTACCAATGAAAGATAGATTGTCATTAAAAATGAATACCAAACATAGTTATCCGATAGGCCCAGTTTAAATTGCAGGCAATTTGGATAGATTGCTTGCTACCAAACACGCAACCTAAGAAACTTACAATGGGTAGTTTGAAAGATATTTTTTCTCCTGATAGTCCGAATATATCATGAATTCATGAATTATATGATTAATCTCCAGGTATTTTCATGAAATTCATGAAGTGTTTACACTTATAGTTGAATTGGTTTTCCAAATGCATTTCTCAAGACTTTGTCAACACAAAAGATTTATTTCCTAGTTCTCAGCTAATGTGAGCTTCAATAATTTATCTCTAATCAAAGAGATAGAGGTTCCAACATTTTGTGCTACATTAACACCTTCTTTTTTTTGGTAAAAACCTTAACACCTTGGTTGAGAGAGAAGAATATAAGAAAAGATAAAAGAATGTGAGAGAAAATTAATATTTTTTTTGGTTGGGAGTTTTTTATAAAAGAATATGAGAAAAATGGAGGCAATATAAATTCTTTTAAATCTGTAATTTTTTTCTTCTCCAAATCGAGTGCTTTTAGAGAGAAAAAAATTAAATGTTAATAAATTTTTATAATTTTCATCTTACCTCTTTAATAACGAAGAATAAAATTAATATTATATTTTAATTTGAGGACTTATTTTAAACCTCCCATATAAGCCTCCCATCCAATTAAGGCAACTGTAGATGGAAAAAATCAACAAAAACAAAAAGAAAGAAGGAAAAATTAAAAGATAAGATTTTTTTTGATTTTTTCTTAGATTTATTGGATTCCTTTCAAGGATATAATAATAAAAGAACGTTGTAATATTTTTTTTAAAAAATATTTTTTTATTTTTTAAATTATCAATCAAAAAATATTTTTATTATTATTTTATTTATTTTATTTATTTTAAATTTCAAATCAAGACCTAAATAGGATGGACGGCTCATTGCAACTTCTTTTGCATGTATATCAAGTCAAGTTTATGGTACAAACAATATGGGAGACGTTTAAACCAGCGGATGGCATAGGTACACCTTCATTCATAACATACTTGTTATGATTTGAATTGATTGCCTTCCTTTTACCCTAGAGTAATCACACAAATGGTTGAGGGAATATTTTGGAACTAAAAGCAAGAAGGCCTTCATTCAACTGTGATATAAGCATCTTGGCCACCAACCTAGATGCAATGGCTCTCACACTTTTAGGTGTACACATCATCCTCTTACTTTTTCAGGATTCGTGGGGTGTCTCTTTGGGGCCTCTTTGTTGGGTATCTAAAGCATTGGCAAAGTATGGAAGGATTATGATTTATGAAATAGGGACAAAAGGATGAGTAAATGGTTGCTGGAGCCAATTAAAGAAGCTGATATCAAGCAATGAAGCAATGCAGTGATTATAGCCTTTCTTTGCTTGGAAGAGCTTTCAAATCAAGCATTTCAATATCTAGATCTGTCGGGTAAACCTATCGACCCCAATTTTGGTCTTCAAGACTCCGACTCGACAATAGCCGACCGACCGAACATATAATTCCGACTGATCGACTCTGACTCGACAATAGCCGACCGACCAAACTGACGACTCTGACTCTTCATCAACCGATTGAACAAATGTCATCGATTTATGATCGGTGACCGATGATACGGTAGAATCACCAACTGACGACCGTGCCTACTGCCGACATACAGTCGGCTAATCTGCTCAATATGTCTTAATCGTCACCAACGGTTACCGACCGCACATCACGGCACCATAATTGAAAAATTAATGACCACTACATGATTATGGTCTGATGATTTAGCACCATAAAACATGAGACCACATTCGACGATTACAAGAACCTTGTCTATAAAAGGAAGTAAGAAAACAGGGCTGGTAAGTCACTTCGGGTCAGAACTCTACTACTCTAAATATTGACATCTACTGTTCATCAACTTTTCTCTCTAACTTAAGCATCGGAGGGTCCCCACCGGACATAGATCTGATCAGTGTGGATGTTGTCTTGCAGGTGTTCGTTCCCGATGACAGGTGACGAAGAGTTGGCCGCAACAGATTGGCATACTAGGTAGGGAGAGAAGAGAGACAATATTTACCATGGCAAAAATTAGAACCCAACATTCGACTACAATCGGATCGACGAGACACTCTTCCCATCGGAAAGAGATTCCTCCCCCTCCTCCAGTAGCAGAGCCTAGTTTCTCACGTCCTGTGGCCACCACAGACGTCCAGATCGCTGCACTCGTGTAGCAGATGACTGTTCTTATGGAGGTAGTCAGAAGCCTCCAGCAGCAGCAGACTCAGCCACCAGCGGAGCAACCGATGGCGCAATCGGTGCCATCCAGGCATAGCCGCCATCATCCATGGCGATCACAATCTCCTTCACCAGAGCGACCATCTCGGCTCTCTCATCGGGACGAGCAGCGGCACTCGCGGTACTCTCGACATGCCACCCACCATTCACGGTGTCCCTCTCCTTCTCAGTTGGATCGAGCGAGGAAGAGAGAGCGACCACGAACACCGTCTGCTTCTCCTTCTAATTTATCGGGGGGTTCCACCCCCAGAATTTTTCAACAGCGACTTGATGATTACGAACGTAAATTTGAAGAGATTAATCGCCAACTTACTCAGCTTTAAGTGGAAGGTCGGAAGTCCTCCAACGACTACGACTTTCATACCGTCCAGCCACTTTCTCGACACATCTTGGACCAACCGATCCCATCTCGGTTCAAGATGCTTCAGGTGGAGCCGTACGATGGATCCACCGACCCAATCGATCATCTTGAGAGCTACAAAGCTCTCATGACAATTCAGGGGGCCACCGACGTCCTCTTATGCATCGGCTTCCCGACAACTCTTCGGAAAGCTGCTCGAGCCTGGTACTCCGGGCTTCAATCAGGAAGCATATATTTTTTTGGACAGTTAGAACATTCTTTCGTGGCTTACTTCAGCACTAGTCGAAGGCCACCACGTACTTTTGATAGTCTCTTCTCGATTAAACAAGGAGAGACTGAAATACTTCGGGATTTTGTGGCTTGCTTTAATGTGGCCACGCTTGAGGTCAAAGACCTCAATGAAAATATGGCTATCTCGGCCATGAAAAGAGATCTCAGGGGATCTCGATTTACATATTCTTTGGATAAAATTCTTCCTCGGACTTATGCTAAATTTTTGGAGCGCGCATATAAATACATACGCGCAGATGAAGGAGCTTCTGATCGGTGCCAGACAGAAGGCAAAAGTTAGAAGAAGAAGAAGCAAAAGAAGGAAGGAGCTCCGATCGAATTAAGTTGGGCACCATCCAATAAGCGAGCTTCACCCCAACGATGGAGTTCAAGGTCGAGTTACGGCAGGTATGACTCCTATACTCCTTTCTTTGCTCCTCGTGCGTAGATCCTCATGGAGATCGAAAGAACGAAATATCTACGACACCTCCCACCGATGAAGACATTACCGAGGAACTGCGATCGGAAGAATATTATCGATCCATCGTGATCACGATCACGATACCGAACAATGTATTCAGCTCAAGGATGAGATAGAAGTTCTGATTCGATGAGACTATCTCGGTAAATACTGGAGAGATCCATCGACTTAACCTCCTGCTGATCAACGACCTCAACTGCAAACTGAGGAAGCTGTAAATAATCAACCGACTGCGAGGATGATCAACATGATCTCCAGACGATTGGACAGGGGGGCAACTTCTGAAGATGAGTCGCCAAAGCGACGACGACTCGACAATATAATAATTTTTTGAAAGAATATGTTCGAAGAATTCAGACTCTCCATGATGATGCTGCTGTTGTTTCAGTAACAATAGCAAACTATGATGTAAAAAAATCTTTGTAGATAATGAAAACTCGACTGATGTTTATTTATTCGATTTCTTTCGAATGCGACTGTCGAATGACCAACTCAGAAGAGTCTCAACACCATTGGTCGGCTTTACAAGAGACGCTGTCACGGTGGAAGGAGAAATCTCTCTCTCCTTAACTGCTGAAACCGAACCACAACAGAGCACTGTTTCATAATGTTCAAGATAGTTCGAGTACCTTCGACTTATAACGCCATACTTGGATGATCCGGGCTTAATGCCCTGAAAGCAGTGGTTTCAACATACCATCTGTTAGTCCAATGCCCAATAAGACATGAAGTCGGAGAAATACGTGGAGATCAACAACTCATTCGATGTTGCTTCCTTATCTCCACTCAGAATAACAAACCTGAAGACTCTTTGCCTATTGACAAATTGGACCAAAAAAAATCAGGAGAGGGTGAATCGGCTGAACAACTGGTTTCCATCCCATTAAAAGAAGAAGATCCCAAAAAAATGGTCCGAATCGGATCACAATTGCCCGACTCAGAGTGGCAACAACTAATAAAATTACTCAGGACCAATGCCGATATTTTGCTTGGTCGGCCACTGACATGCTCGGAATTCCTCCAAAATAAAACTCACCGACTTAACATCAACCCAAATGTTAAGCCGGTGAGACAGAAAAACGACCTTTTGCTCCTGAAAGACTAAAGATCATTGATAAAGAAGTCGACAAACTCCTTGCAGCAGGCTTCATCAGAGAAGCTACATATCCCGACTGGCTTGCCAATATGGTAATGGTGAGAAAAGTTAATGAAAAGTGGAGGATCTGCATCGACTATACTGATCTGAATGTAGCCTATCCCAAAGATAGCTTTCTTTGTCGAAGATTGACCAATTGGTCGATGCAACTTTCAGCCATCGACTTCTGAGTTTTATGAATGCTTTTGCCGGATATAACCAAATCTGTATGGCACCAGAAGATGAGGAGCATATGGCTTTTGTGACCGACAAAGGCATATACTCGTACAAAGTAATGCCTTTTGATCTGAAAAATACCGACGCTACCTATCAACGACTTGTCAACAAGATCTTCAAGATGCAGATCGAACGGAATATGGAGATATATGTGGATGACATGTTGGTGAAGAGTTTTCAAACTTCAGATCATATTCAGGATCTGGAGGAAGCTTTCAGCATACTTCGACGGCATCAGATGAAATTAAACTCGATCAAATGTGCATTTGGAGTAACCTTCGAAATTTTTTTGAATTTTTATTTCACAACGAGGGATCGAGACTAATCCCGAAAAGATCAAAGTCATCATCGATATGAAGCATTCGAGTTCAAAGAAAGAGATACAGCAACTCAATGAAAGGATTGCCACGCTCAGCCGATTTATTTCTAAGTCGGTCGAGAGGTGCTTGCCATTCTTCAAAACTTGGTGGCAGACGAAGAATTTTTTATGGTCGGATGAATACCGACAATCCTTCGAAGACTTGAAATAATATTTGGCTTCTCCACCTTTGCTCACAAAACCAAGGGTTGGAGAAACATTGTATCTCTACTTGGCAACTTCAGCAGAAGCAGTTAGTTCGATGCTCATCCAAGAGGATGAAAATCGAATTCATCGATCAATCTACTACACCAGCAAAATGCTTCACAATACTGAAGTTCGATACTCAAAGATTGAGAAAATGATCTACACCCTGATTATATCAGCACAATGGCTTTGTCTGTACTTTCAAGCCCATCAAATTATAGTTTTGACAGATCAGCCGCTGAAGGCGATCTTACATCGACCTAATACGTCAGGTCGGATGGCAAAGTGGGCAGTAAAGCTTGGTGAATTCGACATTCAATATCGCCCACAATCATCCATGAAGGCACAAGTCCTAGTCGATTTTGTTGTCGAATATACCATATCCGACAATAAGCTGGAAGACACAGATGGCAACACAATAAAAGAGGATACGACTTCCGACCCCGACCTAAGATCGATTTGGGTGCTGCACATTGACGGAGCATCTAATGCACAGGATAGTGGAGCCAGCTTTATACTCATAAATTTCGAAGGGGTAGTCACTGAATACGCTCTTCGATTCAATTTTAAAGCCTCAAATAATCAAGCCGAATATGAAGCACTTTTGATCGGCTTGAAGATAGTAAAAGAGCTCGAGATCGACAGTTTGAAGGTCTTCACCGACTCACAACTGATTGCTGGACAAGTAAAAGTGAATTTGAAGCCCGAGATCTTACTATGATGAAGTACCTTCAAAAGATGAAAGATGTTACGACGAGCTTGAAACACTTCGAGATCTTTCATATCCCCAGAATCGAGAATGTTCGGATCGACATACTTTCATGACTGGCTATTACTGCTTTCAACTCGCTGGATCGAATATTTGTCGAATGTCTCGAGCAGTCAAGCATTGACAAAATTGAGGAAGTATTGCAGCTTACTATCGAACCGAGCTGGATGGATCCGATCGTCCAATACCTGACTGATGGGATCTTTCTTGTGGATTCCTCAAAGGCTAAACGACTCCGATGGACAGCCTCTCAATATGTGATGATAAGTGGTCATCTATATAAAAGATCCTTCTCTCTCCCCTTGCTGAAGTGTTTGAGACCTACAGATGCCAACTATGCACTTAGAGAAGTACACGAAAGAATTTGCGAAAATCACTTGGGGAGCAAGTCTCTAGCTTATAAAGTCCTGCGACAAGGATATTATTGATCCACCATGAAAAAAGATGCAGCTGAACTCGTTCAAAGATGTGAACCATATCAAAAATATACGAATATACAACATCAGCCGGCTAGTCAGCTGACATCGATTGTAGCATTATACCCCTTTATACAATAGAAAATTGACATACTTGATCCTTTTCCCCGACATCTGGTTAGAGAAAATTTATAGTAATCGTCATCGACTACTTTACCAAATTGATAGAAGTCGAACCTCTGACGTAAATCACTGAAAGTAAGATGGAAGACTTCATTCAGAAATTCATCATTTACAAATTCAGTTTACTACACACCATCATCACCGACAATGATCGATAATTTGACAACCAAAACTTCAAAGAGTTTTGTACGAAATTTCATATCACGCACAAACTCACTTCGATCGGCCATCCACAGTCAAATGGTGAAGTGAAAGTAATCAATCGAACAATCCTGCATGGGCTGAAGACCCAACTGAATGAAGCCAAAGGCCTCTGGGTGGAAGAGCTATATCCAGTCTTATGGGCATATCGGACAACTCCCCACATACCGACAAGAGAATCCCCCTTCAATTTAGCTTATGGAACAGAACAATGATACCGCTCGAGATCGGATTGCCATCAACAAGAACCGAACAATATTGTGAACCGAGCAACTCTGAGTGTCAGAGAGCCGATCTAGATCTTCTTCTAGAACTCTGACAGCAAGCTCAAATTCGGATGGCTGCATATCGGTAAAGGATAGTCCGGTATTATAATGCAAGAGTCAAGCTGAAGGTCTTCCGATCAGGAGATTTAGTCTTAAGAAAAGTAGAAGTGTCAAAGCCTTTGGATCAAGAAAACTATCTCCAAACTGAGAAGGACCTTACAGAATATCCGAAACTCTTAAACTGGATGCATATCGATTAGAAACTCTCGAAAGATCGATGATTCTCCGAACGTGAAATACCGACAATTTGAAGATGTATTATCAATAAAATCGTCGATATGTACATTATTTGAAATACAATCAGAATTTCAGAATCACAAGTCTTTGACAAGTTTTATCAACTACCAACTGAATGTCGGCTTTCATTCCCAAAGCTGAGTTATTTTCTGTACTTAGACACAAAGAATCAACTACTTCAATGATAACTGTATCTTGGTTCTCCTGCAATAACCGACATCGACTACAGACTTCGCTATAAAAATCGAATTACCGACATATTTTGATTCTCAATGTCGGCTTTCCATTGTAAAAGCTGACTATAGTCGAAAGACTAATATGCCGACTTAGTCCCAACTAAACGGAATGAAAAATACCAAAACGACCAAGGTCGGATTGAAATTATACCGACTAGATTACGGTCAGTTGAAAGATATTCAGCTTGCCACCGATTATCAGATAATTTGATGTACAAGCCCGATCAAACATCGGACATGGGATATTCGACCTACAATTATTATTCTAATTTTGTTAAGTATGTAAAAATGATTATGCGACTAATGGATATTCTATAAGTCCTACCGAATGATTGGACAACCGATTAATCTTCGGTGATTATTCTACATCACAGACATTGCAGGCATTATCAACAAGCAAAATAAGAGACAAAATTTGGAAGAAAATACTTTCATTCATTGGACCGAAGTCCGACTATAAGTGTCCGATTACAAAAAAAAAAGCAAAATACACTGACTAAGCTTTATCATCATTCCTTTGTTCGGGTGTAGTATCTCTGACTTGAATGATTTCAAGCTCAGTCGGTGCTTTTTCTTGAATCAGAGCGGCTTCTTCTTCAGTCCATCTTTCAAATTTGGAGGACGATGCTGCTCAAGTCGAGGTCCGAATATAATTTACTGACCGCATCTCGACCGTCTTCATACCCGACACAATATGAAGTGAAGTCATTTTTGAGGATCTCTTCCCTGTATTTTTTCGAGCCTCGAAAATCCTCAACTGCCTGACCCAGTGCTTCTCTTGCTGACTCTGCTTCCGTCTTGGCCAAATCAGCATCGGCTCGAGCAAAGGATAGTTCTTTTCGTTTAGTGCCAACATTTCCAGACTGGCCCGATGACGTCCACGTTCGGCTTTGAGCTCTTTAATGCATCCGTCTCGCTCTCGTCGAAGTCGGTGGATGGAATGCTTCTTGCTTTTGACCTATGATTCAAGAGTCGAAATAGTCCCGCAAGCTGACACAAGTTCGGCCCCCGAGGATGCCAAGTCGTCAGTAAGTCGAAAAACTTTCTCTTGAAGTTTGGCTTTCCGCTCCGCTGTCGACTTGAGTTGTTCAAGTGCAGCCGCTTTCTCAGCATCGGCAGTTGCCACCTTATTCTTCCACGTGCTGTGGATGTCAGCGAACTTCGTGTAGCCGACCTCTAGATCAAACATGTCATGGATCAACTGCAGACAGAGGATAAGTCGGGTGATAAAAAAAAGAAGAAAGAAAGTTTATCAAAGAGACTTACCCAATGATGGTCGGATAAAAGGACAAAAATATTTCGACCACCGATCATTTTCTCCGACGCTTTCGATCGACCGAAAGGAGAGTCACCTGGCACAGTTGCTTGGCCAGTACAGAATTAGCCAAGGCCGATTCATCGACGAGCACTTGGAGGTCGAAGTGCACTGTGTGACCCTCCGATATTGCATCATCCATCGACGCCACTGGAGCTTTCCCCCAGTCTGTTGTCGGTGGCCCCATGTTTGAAAGTGAGGGGAAGCTTGAGCTTGACTGTGCCCCGACTGAAGGAGCAACTAGCGTAGCCGTGGATTGTTTGGGCTCTCTTGCCTCAGCCCGAATCTCCTCAGGTAGTGGGACTACTGATGTTGTTTCGATAGCCCCCTTGCCGTCCTCTCCTCGGACGGTTCAGCAGGGAGCACTACCGGAGCTGATAATGCCAGAACAGATTCAGGAACCGATGTCGATGGAGCATCAGGTTCCACTACCGATGCAGAAGTATGATTGAAGCTGATGCTCGATGCCTCTTCGACGGTCGTGAAGGCCCAGCTTCAGATACTACCCTCTTCTTGGCAACGTGCTAACGAATGTGGGTACTCGACATCCACACCCTCTGCTGCATGGCTGCAAGTACAATGGAGATCAGTACAATTCAGCAAGTAAAAAAAATCAAAATAACTGACCAGCTATATTATACCTAGACAAGGAACCGAACTAAGGCCGACATCATAAAGGGCCTGTTCGGTTACAAGCTCTCTCTGCTTCGGCACCAACATGTCCTTCAGTCGGTGAAAGTCCTTCTGGTCATCAACTTCTATCCGACTGTTGTCATTGGGGCCAGTACGAGGATCGCCCCAATGAGAAAAAAACTCCAAGAAAGCGAAGAAGAAGCAAAGAAAATTGATTCTTCCATCTATGAATGGACGATGGAAGATCAATGATAAAGGAAGGCCTTTTCGAGGGTTGAAGAACCACCACCCTCGGACCTTCGGATGAGGTCGGAGGACAAAGAAGGCTCGAAAAGAGAAGGACGGGACATGATCGGCAACATCCGATACAACAAAGCAAAGCTAATTATCAGTCGGACCGAGTTCGATGCCAGCTGAGCCGGACAAAGTCCGTAATAATCCAAAATATTCTGGATAAACTTCGAAATCGAAATCAAAGATCCGTCCGAAGATCTTTAACGTAGAAGGCCACCTGGCCCGAAGGTGGGTTATTCACCTGACCATCGGCTCCAGGGACGAAAGTTGAAACTGCTCCGGGATACAAAACTGCTCCTGGAGTCATTCAATATTCGATTTCGAAAGTGAAGAGGACTCCACATCTGGATTCGACTGGGACTCATCAGTCAGATTCTCCGACCGATCTTCTCGAGAAGGAGAAGCCCTAGCCATAAGAATTACTCTAAAGAAGACAGAAGACTTTCGAAGAAAGAAGAAAGGACTCGAAAGAAAGGCAAAGTTGATCTGAAAGCTAGGACCGATAACCTTGGGCATTGGAACAACAATCTGACAGAGTCCCAACACCACCAAAGACAGTGAAAGTAAAATTGGTTGAGAGCGATCCTATATATATAGGATCCCTCAACGATTGTGATGAGAGCGGTCAAATTGAAGATCCACCAGATGACGACACGTGGCAATATCTGGACCGATCATTGGTCAGACGGTTCGACGCACCTATTTCAGATTAAACCACGTCACCCCTATCTGCATGAACAATTTCGATCCAATAACGTTTGGACACGTGGTACAGATCTACTTATCAGAATCATATCATTTGATGCCGAATCGACTTTTCGAAATGACGTCTGACACTGACAACTGATACCAAATCGTCTGATCAGTGTCACTGATGATTGTACCTATCAATACGATAAAATAGTCGATCATCCATATCTCGAAGGAAACGATGTCAAAATCGGAGCTCGATGTGATAAAACTCTCTTCGTCTAATGTGATAAACCACGCGATAATTTACATGTTGGATCATTTTAGACTTGAGAGTGGGAGGCAACTGTTGGGGTAAACCCATCGACCCTGACTTTGATCTCCACGATTCTGACTCGGTAATAGCCGACCGACCGAACGTATGACTCCGACTGATTGACTTTGACTCGATAATAGCCGACCAATCGAACTGATGACTCCGACTCTTCATCAACAGATTGAACAAATATCACCGACTTATGGTCGGTGACCGACGATGCGGCAGAATCACCAACTGACGACCGTGCCTACTACCGACATACAGTCGGCTAATCTGCTCGATATGCCTTAACTGTCACGAACGATTACTGGTCGCACATCATGGCATCATAATTGAAAAATTAATGACCCACTACGTGATTATGGCTTAATGTTTTAGTGCCATAAAACACGAGATCATATCCGACGGTTACAAAAATCTTGTCTATAAAAGGGGATGAGAAAAACAGGACTGGTAAGTCACTTCGGGTCAGAACTCTGTTACTCTGAATATTGACATCTACTGTTCATCAATTTTTCTCTCTAACTTAAGTATTGGAGGGTCCCCGTCGGACATAGATCTAGTCAGTGTGGACGTTGTCTTACAGATGTTCGTTTCTGGTGACAGGCGACGGAGAGTTGGTCGCAACAAGACCTAAGTAATTTATCATGAGTTTATCTTTTCTATATCGAAAATCGGATGTTAATTATGAGTTGATACATTGCAAAGCAGGCGGTTAATCTCAGTTGGACTTTTATTCTTGAATCGATTTAGATAAGAAAAATTAGGAATCAACTTCCCGTTAAACTCTAAATTTTAGAGTCTAATTTTGTTAAGATACGACTCTTCATCGATAAAAAGACTCAAAACTTAAGACTCCTAATATAATATGACATGACAAACTCTCTGCTCTCTCTTTCCTTTATCTCCCTGTATATATATATATATATTTTTTTTTTTTAGAGCCCTATCTGACCATCAGCAGCAATAACAACAACTCAAAAGATATACCTACCACAATAAAGGAACAACAAAATCTTAAAAGCAGCCAGACATATTTCATTACACAACAATAACAACTATTAAAAAGACATACCTAACGCATTAAAGGAACAACAAAATCTCAAAAACTCCCAGGTATATTTTCATTACCCCCCATGAAGTCAAATTTTGAGGTATGTACTTGCATGTCAAATCATGGACTTGGGCAGCCTGATATCATATTTGGAATTTCACAAGATATGCTTTCCCGGTTAAGGATCATGAATGAGACTAGTCATTTCATTAGTTTAGGGTATGAACGGACACAAATTAGCATTGGAGCAAGTTAAATCAATTCATGGATTTACACTTGATGTCCTAACTTGAAGGGTACATCTCATGGTGCAAAATAATTATAGTTTGCAAGTTTACATGTCACAATCTACATGAAGCATGATGCTTTATGTGCATGCATTTGAAAGTGAGAGCTACCTCCTTGTATATTCTTGCATCAGAAGCTCAGGGGCTTTGCATATCGAGGAGGGATTTTGTGGTTCACATACCTTCAAAGCGGTTGTCAATTCCAAAATATGGCTCCTTAAAAGATGAAAACGATTGGTGGTTTAGTAATGTGACTGTGACTGCAGTCCATATACGAGAGGTTTTTGTCGTGAAAAAGCCATACAAATCTATTGGAGTTGCCGACAAAAATAAATAAAAAAATTACAGGTCCAACTTGTACTGATCTATGTCACTATTTGTGGTTATCATGGTTTGAAGCCCTTCCATAGATAAGGATCATTTTTGAGGTATACATACAAAGTAGTAGAATCCAACATGAACTAAAATATGTATCACTAGCTACTGGTGACACTGCTGTTTAGGTGATTTTATACTCTCCAATAATTCTTCCCTGTACCCTCATTCTTTATATACACCAATATACATTAAAATATCGGTCTCTCCAGGTATTAAAAACACAAAATAATGTTTTATTTCCTCACTGCATTTCATAGTCCTGCTGGCTTTCCTTCTCAATTTGATGCTAGGTTTGTTTTAGTTATTTTAAGCAAAATAGAGATATTTAAGCATTCTTTTATGTGGGAATAAGAAGGCACCAATCAATAAAAGCTATCTCTAGATGGTCTTGTCCCATAGCCTTCTCCTTGATGCTTTATAGGTCTCCCCCCCCTTTTCTCTCAAATAAAGAAGCTTTAGTAATTGTAGTAATGTTTGCTGTAGGTAACTGGCCTTTGCCTTTTAGTATGTCAACTTGCTAACTCTGAAAATTTTCATTAAAAAAAGACATTATATGAAAAGAGCTGGGGCAAACAATTTGACTATTCTATAGACTCTGTGCAACCATATTTTTGATTGCCAAAGAGACGCGCAACTCAGTCTAGAAACAACTATATACTAGTTAGACCATCTGATGATACCTCTAGCCTTCATGTCCAAAATTTCATATGTTATGTTTACTTCTTTGCTCTTTCTCATATATTTATGTCCTGTATATCTTTAGGGAGGCCAATCAATTAGCTAAATTGGCTGTCTAAGCAGGGTACTCATATTTCAGGGACTTGGGGAGGATAAGTATGCAATTTTCCTGTGCCCCAGCATAAGCTTATTCTTGTTGATTCTAGTGTTGTTTTGTTTCACAAGAAGTGATACCACTACTAGCTGGTGACCTAGTAGTGTCTACTAGAGGCATCCCAGGATTAAAGCTCATAACATACGCTAATGTGTGACTGAATTATTAATGAAAGCATGTGCCGAGATTGGTCATGCCAGTTTCAAGGTATGGATTAGTTGTCTGATAGTATTGTTCTGTACACCCCATGTCATTCTATACCGGATTAGAGAGGACAAGAGAGAGGAAAAACAGAAAAAGAAAGAGGTGGGGGTGACAGAAGAAGAGAGACGAAGAAAGTGGATGGAGGTCGGCGATGCATAGCCCGACATGGCAGAGAAAGGGAGGAAGGGGGAGAATGGGAGAGAGAAAATGAGAGAGAAGAGCAGGAGGAGGAAGAGGGAGGAAAGAGACAGAGGGTGGTGGAAGTTCGACGGAGGACCAGGGATTGCCAGAGTGCCGTGTGGAGAGACAAAGGAGGTGATCCATCTTTGTTCCCCTAGTTTGTTTAAAACTGGCATCTCGAAGGGCTTTTTGGATGGACATTCCGACTGCATGTCTTTGCTGCAAGTTAGAGGTCAAGACCTTGGAACATACATTTTTCTTGTGCCCCAGAGAGCGGCGGATATGGTGGCTGGCTATTCCCCCCATTTTAGGTGCTTCTATGCAGCAACCTACCCAAATTTTTTTAGAGGCCTTACGGCGGAGCACAGAGTCCGAGATCATTAGATTTGTTGCCACCGGAGCAGCTTATATTGCTTTTCATATCTGGCTTATCCAGAATATCGATGCCTTTGAGGGGACCTGACAACCGACAAGGATGATTTTTGAGAGGGCTATGACCCAGGCTGCAGATATTGTAGATGTTGTGCCTTCTGATTTAATCTTTAGGACTCGAGACACCTGAGACTTCCTTCCTACTCATAGAGTGCATAAGAGAGTCTTCCTTTTTAGAGAGCCCCCACCATTGTCATTTTTGAAGGTCAATTTTGATGGCAGTGTGGCCGACATGGGAGACGGTGGCGGCTTTATGATTCGTGGCCTCAACTCTCAATTCATCACGACTGGGGGTGTTCAGCTTGTGGATACTACGGTGCCTGCTGCAGAGTTAAGGGTGGCTTGGAAAGGCATCATCTGTGCGAGGATGATTCTTAGAGCCAACCAATTGGTTGTGGAGGGAGACTCATTGACAGTAGTGGCTTGGATGCAGGGGTCTTATGATCGCGCTGCTATTTGTAACCCCTTGGTGCGTGATATCTAGAGTCTGATATGGGGATGTCTCTCCTACAAAATTCGATATACCTATCGTGAGGCGAACAGTATGGCAGATTGGATGGCCTCGTTTATTGCTCAACATTTTGATGGGATTTGGAATGATATTTCTCTTTTGGCGTTGTGCTTCTGAGACATTCTCTTTTCTAATTTTTCGGACTGTACTCGTACTAGAATTGTATGAAGTGACCATCTTACCAAAAAAAGGGAGGGGGGGCTTCTTTTTGATTTGAAAATTTTAACTGAAGTCACAAATCCATTGTCAACTTTATTAAAAAAATTTATATATAAATTAGAAAAGGGGCACATGCGGGATCTTTATTTCAAACGAAACAAGAGAATTAGAGATAGACCCCTACATCCATCCCCTCCATGTGGCTCCCTAACCATCCGAGGCCTCCCATTGACCTTTGTCGGATGTTCGCCACCCTTCCTCTATCTCTTACCCTTCTCTCTTTTTCTATATTTTCTCTCTCTATATCCCTTGGTGTGGCTCCCTGACCATTGGAGACCATTCATCGCCCTCCATTGGATATTTACCAGCTTCCCTCTCTTCCTCTCTCTCCCTTCGCTCCCCTTTCTTTTCATCTATTGCCTTCTTCCTCTCTCTTTTTTCATTGGTTTCTTAATTTTATTATCAGAATCATTTCGATCCACCATCTATACTCGATATGTTCTGAACCAAATAGTTCAAGATGGTTCCACCTTCCATGATGTGCGTTGTTTGCAACAAATTAAAGAAATCTTTAAAGGGATGTTTGGTTAAAGGGAGTTGGGGTTTGGAATGGAAATGAAATGGGTGACTCTCATTCCAACCGTTTGATGGTGAGAAGTTTCATTCTAATTCTGATTCTATAGTGGAATAGAAATGGCCCAATCTACCTAAAACTTAATCCCTACTCCCTTTAAGGATCCAATTTCTATTCCGATTCTGATTCTAGTCACTAACCAAATGCTTTGATAGATTTGGCCATTCCAATTTTTATTTTGATTTTGATTTCGGTTGCATATCAAATATCCTCTTAGATCATTTCAAATAAGAGTTGGTACATCAAATTTTCTCTAGAGATGCTGAATTATAATGTATATTCTTATTGTTCTATTATAATATGCCTTTTCTTGATCGGAATATCCAAACAAACGCGACAAAGGATTGGTCGAAAGACGCGGCTGTCAATAAGTGGGGGAGATTAAAAAAAAAAAAAAGAAAAGAAAAACTCAAAATAGCAACAACCTTAGTGGAATTCGTCGTGGCATTGGTCAAAGAAAAAGAACAAAAAGTTGTGCTAACTTGGGTGACGCGCAAAGGGCATGAAACGCTTGATGAAGTGTCCAAGAGCCAAGGTGCCATCATGGTTGCAAAAGAGGGCAGGTCCTACTAATAGGAAATAAAACCACCACCATTTTATGTCTAATTTTGGAAAATGCTTTGACACTCCACTATGAGGCACTTTCTCTATTGGAATGTATTAGTAACTGGTGCAACAAGTAGAAGAGAATCACTTGGCTTTATATTTTCAAAGGCTAGAGTTTGGATTCCACCAAATCCTTCATAATTTGCAGTAATGGCTCAGACAATATTTATTGATTTTGGCCTTCAAATTTGGCCCCTGATAAATTAAGAAGAAACAACAGAATCATGCACCCTTAATGTCAAAATATGCGAGAAGCCATCTTTACATCGGTGGATTAAGATCTACTTATTGTGAGAATAGAATGATCAACCATGATAAATACAACTCATTATCTTAAAGAATTCAGAATCTTAATCCAATAGGAGTCAAAGCACAAGCGTATTATATCTTTCTGCATGCATACTGTGAGTTTTATAAGAGCTATAAGGCCAGGAGGGCGGAAAACAATCCTTTTGCAGGTCAGTTACCTTAGAGCATGCTACTTGGTTAAGTTGATAAAGTTTTTTGTATTGAAGGAAGAGATTTTCATTTCGTATCTCCATAGTTCCAATATTTGATCAAACTATAGACTTGCACCTATCCTTGCTCTATATAAAATATAAATAAACAAATAGTAGATTTTGATTAGATGATCCTGTGCCAATTCTAGATACATGAGCTGTATGGAACGGGTTCGGATTGTATCTTTTATGCTAAAGAATGATTGTCTTTTTTTTCACAACATCAATTATTGAATCATGCAATATCTACTTTTAGATCTGTATATATAGACGGAAGATATATTGAATTATTTTAAAAATTATGCAAAATGTGATCCAATGATTGATGTTGTGAAAAAAGATCAATCATTTTTTCCCCACGAAAGATAGAAGCTAGGCTGGCATGGAACATGCAAAGTTTTCTTAGAGAAAATTTAGTTACTCTTTCCTCTCTATCTCTCTCTCTCTCTCTCTCTCTCTCTATCAAACACACACACACACTCACACTCAGTCTCATAATCTCATTGGTATTTAATCACTTGGTAGGTGCAAGAGAGATGGTTCATGCATCAGACACATCCTAGTGATGCCTTTTGTTCAAAAGCAACAACACAATATATAAATAGAGGCATCATAACATATTTAATAAGTTCTGGATTCTTAGGATCCAAAGTTCTCATTCCGTGTCCTACCTAGCTTTGGATGAGAAGACAGAGGATGAGTCGTGTCAACTCCCATCTCAAAGCAGTGGTTTGAAAAGACGGACTCTCCCAAAGAAACCAAGTCCGAGTAAAGCTGCCAAAGACCTTCGGCAACCATTGTGGAAACCTTTACACCTACTGCTTCCCTCCCTCCCTCTCTCTGTCTCCATATAGCCAAGGTATACTGTTAGCTTTAAGTTGAAACCAGCTCTCCTTTTCCTTCTCTGCGTTGCTTTAAGATCACACCGTATCTTCCCTTTTCCCTTAGAAGGAAAAGGATATATTGGGAACCGAATGTACGGAAAGGAACAATCCACAAAGAAGATTTTATAGAGTAATGTGGTGGAATTTTGAACTGTGTGAGACCCCGCTGTTGTCTGTCTCTCCTTGGTCTCACTCGAACCAGGCGGCACCCCGAATTGTTCCGGGGACTGTTTTGAGGATCCGATAAAGCCTTCACTTTTTTGGTGCTTTACTTTGATGGGTGATTGCTTTCAACTTTGGGATTTATAATTAATAACTGTTTTGCTGTATGAATAAAAAAAAAAAACTTTCATTGTACAATTGTTTGTTTATTGATTATAATAGTTTTTGACATTTGTGCTTATGGTATTTCTTTGGTCCGTTTGGTTGGAATAATTTAGTATAAAAAATAAATCCTACATCAGATTATCATGTTTCGTATAAAAAATAGAAGAGAGAGAGGATAAAAAATTGATAGACCTCTTATTTATTTTTTGAAGAAAGAAGATAAGACAAATATTATGAGGGTTGATATTTGATAAATTCACAGGTGATTTTAAATCATATTGATAAAATATTATTAATAAACTGTATATATAATCATTGAATTTATTTTGATATTTTTTAAATTCGTTCAGTAAAGATCTTTTACAAAAAAAATTAAGATGGAGACAACATTATGTGAAGAGCTATGTGACTATAGTCATTATATAAAACTAATTGGAGATGACAATGCTATGCTAATATTAAAAATTATCTTATGTTGAAGGCTATATGCGTAAATTTTATCATATTTCTATATAGGATTATCTCCAACCAAATACAGTAATCTTTTTTCAAGATTATTTTTTTCGATTAATTTTTTACTAATCAAATCTAGTAAAATTATTTTCTTTGTAATTATTTTTTAGATAAATGTTTCTTATGAATCATCAGATTACTCGTACCCCAACCAAATAAATCTTTAAACAAAAGTGATTCAAAAGGATTGTTAGAATCTTTAAACTTATTATAGACCATTTGGTTATTACGGATGGAACTGGATGGAGTTTAGGAGCAAAACCACCATACTGAAAAGTTGAGCTGCTAATCAAACTTTTAAAGGCCATAAGTTGATTATGCGTGCGATTGAAATGATCTATTTTTCAAAAAAATTGGTTAATTTTTCCAAATCTTCCATCTTTTTCTAAATTTCTTTAAAGAGATATTAGAATTGAGCAAGTTGAAAAAATTCTTCCTGATTCTCGATCAGATCAAAAAGTGCCTATGATATTACCGAAGCATGAATATTAGTTATACATATGGTGACAATATTTCGAACGTGAATCATCAAATTCATGATCTATTATATCCAAGCCTGTGATAGCAATAGTATTTCGACCACATAATCTCACACTTTACTGCTTTATTAAGTTGGGTTCCAATTTGTATTTGGTCACGGTGATAATTAAGAAGCATAGAAAATTGATACTTTTTACCTTAGGAAGAGAGAATCAAGAAACGGATAAGTTTACCAAATAACATGGCAACCTCTATTATCTTGATGTATGTTAGCTATTGCTCAGTCCTTTAAAAATTTGATAACAGAAATCACGGGGACCTTGTTTTTATAATGCGATGGTTATAAACTTGGGATCCATCTTTGCTTTAGTTATCAAATATAAAATTTCGCGCTAACACTTCTTTAGGGTAAGACCATGAAATTGATAATTCCATACATGTACTTGAAAGTGAATTTAATGCGAAGCATGAAACTAAAACTCCAAGCTTTATAATGCTATTTAACATATAGTATTTTGATTGTGATGACAAAAAAAAAAAAAATAGTACTGAAAAGTTTGCTGATATTAACATAGTATAACACAAGAACATCATATGTGCAAATTTGAGACAATACTATATATATATATATATATAT
>KE504677.1:362450-373220 GCA_000441515.1 Elaeis oleifera | reverse complement strand
TTAGTATGCGGCGGTTGCCATGACCTCGATTCACAATCTCGGGTCGGGGGCGTGACAATATTATAGAGATGGTTTGACAAGCATTATAAGATGTTACCCAATCTTTCATACTATTAGCCATCTAAAATACATGAATAACCTTGAAAGGCAACTAGTGGGGCTCAAGGCACGATGCTTGTGGGATCCACTTGTTATCCTAGGAGATGGTCTGCCAGTCGGTCGAGGATGGAGGCGTTGAGATTCAGTCTCTATTTGTCAGGAGGAAGACTCTGATTATAGATATGCTATCAGATTCCTTTTTCAGTTGAATAGTTTGTGGAGCAGGGTGACGAGGCCTCGATATAAGATGTGGAGTCAAGGGTCTAAAGTCCAGGCTGCTCTTTCATCTGAAAGGAGATTTGTGCTCATGCCCCGGCAGCTTTGGCTCAGGTCAAATAGTTGATTGAAGATGGGAGGTCAGTGGATGTGAGCCAGGATGTCTGGATTTTAAATTTGCCCCTTGTTCGGTGGTCGATTTTCATCAGCACTAAGATGGATGACCAACTTTGCATCTATGATCTGATTACTTCTGACGGTAGGGGTTGGAGAGCTTAAGATATCACCCATCTATTCAGTAGTCCACTCACAGATCAGATCCTCACCATCTCGATTGCTATCCATCGCAACCATGATGTGAGTATATGGGGTCGATCTTGTTGCCCAAAAGTCCCCTTGAGAGACCTGTCCGAGATCTGCAGGCCTGTGGCGAGTGCTAGGATTGAGGCTGTTTGGATCTGGATGGTGGCTGCCCATCCCAGAGTACGGTTCTTTCTCTGAAATATTGTCTAGGACCGTCTTCCGACATGCACTTCACTCTGGAACAGAGGAATGGAGCTCGAGGTGTTTTGTTTGATATGCAGGTTAGAGGATGAATAGACGAAGCATGCTCTCTTGCGATGTCTGAGAGTGAGGATGATATGCAGGAGTATGGGTGGTCAGTCGTGGGAGGCGAGTGGTGTTCCTTGGCTGGACCATTTTCTGGATGCGATCTGTCGAAGCATAACAAAGAGGTCTACCTATGCTTGGGGGGATAGGATGGTGTATGTCACCTTCCGATCTAGCTCTCCAAGAATAGTCTGGTGTTTAATGCTGAGGTGACTCCTCATCGTATGTTGGAGAGGGCGTATTGCTTGGCTATCGAGTTCGGCCACTTTAATACTGTCGGCCCGCGGCTTGATGCATCCGAATCCTGGGACCCCTCTCTGCCCTTGCAGTGACCCGAAGAGTTATCTTCATTTCCTGGGTACCCCCTTTTTCGAGATGTAGTAAGGTAAACTTTGATGGCAGTGTCAGAGGCGGTAGGGGTGGTGCTGGCTTTATCATCTATGGATCTGACGTTCGATTGTTGGCAGCTATTGGAGCCTTCCATCCTAGGTACTGAGCTCCGTGTTGCTTGGGCAGACATTATTTGTACCTGATAGGACCTGCAGGCTGAGAGGATCATGACTGAGGGAGACTCGACTATCGTGATAGGCTAGATTCAGAGTGACACATTGCAGTCCGAGACCCATCCACTGCTCCATGATATTTGGCTTTGTCTTTGTGACTTTACTGTAGTTTTTTTCAGCATGTCTTTCAGGAGGCGAATAGTATCGCTGACTGGATTGCTTCGTTTGTGGCTGAGTGTACTGATGAATGGACTTGACATCATGGCCAAATCTGCCCCCAAATCCTATAGAATATTTTGTTCTTCGATCTTTTGGGGTGCACTCATGCTAGATTAGTGTGAGTGTCAGCTTGTAAAAAAAGAAGAAGGGAAGAAGAAGAATAAGAAAAGAAAGGGAACTAGTGAAGAGACAATCCTTTGAATATCCACTAAGGGGATTGAAATCCTCGGTTTGAGTCATGAGTTTGGAAATCAAACCAACAATGATCTTTGAATCCTCTTCAAGAACCATCTTATCAGCTAGCAATACATTAATCGTATAAATGAGATCATTTAAGCCCGTCTCGGCACTACCATACGTATGGTAGTATCGTATAATTGATTGCTACATGCTGCGATAAAGGAGTAGTGCTTCTTTCTTTCTTAGAAACAGCCCATTTTGCTCCTTTTATAGGAAAATGGTGCTAAGCTACACTAGTTATTAACATAATGATGTGATTACAGAAAGAGTGGGAAAATTATTCAAGGTATGGCTTGTTTCATCCTCCATAACTAAACTCAACTTCAAGGGACTTCAGACTTTTGTTTGTTGCTTCCGCCCAAGAGAAATCAAAACCTTAAGTGAAGTTGGCTCCTGCTTATTCCACTCAAACCAAATGGCCCTGACAACAAATAAACAAAAAAGAAGAAGAAGAAGAAGAAGAGAGAAATAGAGAAGAGAAGGAAGGAGAAGGAGCGAAATGGGAAAGGAGGGCGGGGAGATCGATGGAACGGGCTAAGGAGGTAGAAAGCCCACCCTGATAGACCCAAACGGCCCATTAAGCTAAGGAGCCCAGCCGAACCGAAACGACCTCGTGAGGCCCAGCAATCCGCCATAACCATCTCCCCAAAAGCCGCGACGTTGGTCTAAATGATTTTAACCGTTAATAACTTAACACATACTTCAAATATATTCATTTTAATTAAAGTTAACTAAACCATAATGACTTGTACGAAATAGGTTATATAATTTCAAGAATTAATACAATAAATATCAAGAATCAAGGAATTAAAAGACAAACAAGTTAGAAGGGTCTTTTTTTTTTTATAAATATAATATCATAAAAAGAGAGCATGCTTTTTTCATAACCTCAATACTTGCTTAGATGGTGTTGCTTTATATCATGACTGAGAAGGTACCAATTCCAAATTCTCATAACATGACTAATATTTGCACTTGAATACTGTATCTAGTTAGTTCCACTGGGTTTGCATGAGCATGGTCTGGTCTATTAAAGCCAGTGCAAATCAGTGCAATTCAACACAATTCAGCATAATTCAAGAATTCTAGTGGTTTATGATTGTGATAAAAAAAATTTGTGACTTCTACGTAGAGATGTAATTTGGGTTGGGTTCGTCACAAGACCAACTAGCTCAATCTGCTCATTGGATCAGGTTAGAGCAAGGTTGATTAATTTGGATGAGGCTTAGGTTCAAATATTCCAACCCAAGCCAACTTGGGTTCGATCAGGATTAAACTGGAATCCAACCTGAATGAAACTATATCCTCGACCAACGAAGTGCAACATCATTAATAAATAAATCTATACTTATTTTACATAAATATTTCTAAATTTTATTTATTTAAATCTCTGGTCCATTAAGTTATAAGATTGCGGCGTACCCAAATGATGGCCTCAACCAGCATTCCCACTAACCTCACAAAAATTTCTCAATTTTTTTGATCATAAAGTATTATACAATCTAATATTACTTGATTAATACAATCTATTATTTCAGTTATTCCCAACCAACCCAACCCAACCCAACCCAACCCAAATTTAGTTCAAGATGGGATTGGGTTGGAGAAATCCTAACCCATTGATGGGGTCGGTGTGATTAGTTTGGTTTAGGATTAGCCCCAACTCATGCAACCAGACATGAATGGAGTGAAAGACATCTACATCTAGGAAAGTTCTAATGGGAGCCTAGTCGCCTATACCAGCTAAAAATCCACATGATACTACAAGTCTACAACATATGCACAAAATGAATATATTTGTAACCACATACATATCAAATGACAACAATGGAATACCAATTATGCAAATTCTCGATCTTGCTCAGAAAGAGGAGGAGGAGGAGGAGGAGAAGAAGAAAAATTGTATAGTCTTGATGAACTTTCTTATGTTTGCTACCCAATCAGATAAGCAATAGATGATCTCTCCACTATTCATATATGTATTTCAAATTTATTATACTCACAATGAAATTTTCAAAGATTGGCCTGATATTTCTAATTCTGAATGAGAAAAATCCAGCTTTATTTACTAATGATATAATTTAGAACTTTACTTTTGGATTTCCATAAGTTAGACAGAAACGCCATTCTAGCTTCAAAAGGCAGCACAGGTCCTGCATCTTAACCTGCAGCAAAGCAACGTAGATCAAATTTTGGTGACAGAGAACTGTTGGGGGATTGACTAGAGTCCGAGTTGCAAATTTGCTGCCATCCTGAGCCACCGCATCAACTTTATTTTCCTCCATTCATCTCTTTGCAATCTGCTTTCATCTCTATTTCACTTTTTGCATAATCTGTCTTAATTGGACTTGTTGCAGTCAAAGATCGGATGGCTTAGATGGTTGGATCAGTCTCCACTTCTACATACATGAGATATTATCCACTTTGATTGTTTTGGGCTTCAGTAGATTTTGGCCATTTTAAGCTTTACAGTTTACTTTTAAAAGTACCTCATGAAGGAGAGAAGATCCTATTCTATATAAGTCAGAATTCCTCTTAACTCACAACTGATGTGGGATTAAAGGTCTCCCCTCCTACAATAGTAACCCCCCCAATCAAATGGAACTCTGTGTGCATAGGTGAGAGGTGAATCTTTCTTCTATCGTCATCTTATTCTGGTTAAGGGTTAGATAGCTCAGATGGCTGGATCGGTTTTCACTTCTACATGCGTGAGGTATTGTCCTTTTCGGCTCTAGTCATCTCGGATTTCAGTGGATCTTGGATATTTTGAGTCTCATAGTTTTACTCTTTAAAAAATATCTCATGGGAGAGAGAAGGTCCCATTCCATATAAGTCAAAATCTTTTTTGATTCAGGAGGAGGGCATGCCCTCCTAAAATAGGACCAAAATTTTTTTCTTCTTTTAGATAAATGGCTAAAGATAATGTATACTAGTCTAGCAATAAAAGATCAACATATGTTATTAGATGTAGCAAACGGTAATTTACATGGGAGAGCTGACATTTCTTTCCTTCTTTTTAGATTCAAATAATTTTTAGGTGTCTTTGATTTCAAAGCATTGAAATAATGGCTCCACCCTTACCTTCCTTGCTGGGTAACGTTTTCTAAATTTAATACGGTATGTATGACAAATTTTATAGAATTTACTTAATCAATGGTAACACCAATAATTTTTTCTCTCCGATAAAGTTCACGGCTTTCAATACGATGTTGATAAGTTTTAAGATAGCAATCGATTTATCATTTAAGATAGAAAATTTGCCATAACTTTAGAAGGTCATTTCCAAATCCACCTTGCTGAGATTTGGATTAAACCCAATATAACTTATTGTTGCTCGATTTGGTCGAGATCAGAGAGAGGGCAGTTGAGCCTCGCGTAGGGATGTTGATGCTGGAGTGATTTACAAATAAGTTCAAATCGAAGATTTTTGCTTTGACGAAGACCCTCCGATGCTCAAGTCAGATTAAGAGAACAATAGAAGCAGCAACGAGTTCTCTGAGAGGGATTGATTGGCTTATCTTGATCCTCGGAGTTTTGGTTGCTTATATAGAAGGCTGTCGATCAGCTGGCCACACAGCTGTATGAAGATTATGAGATTTCGAGATTGTAGGATCATTTGAACATGTCATTGCGGGCAAGATAATTCAGCTTTTAATCGCTCACATGAGATCAGGGAAGACGGTTACGCACGAGTCTATCCACTCGGGGTAGACAGCTGTCGCACACATCAGAAAGTGAGTCGGCTGTGATAACAGAGGCAACCCATGTGCTAAGGCATTAGTCTGCCGAGGCAACGGAGATAGCCAATGCACCAGACAGACCACGCGACAGACCAGATGCAACTAGCTCTGCTCTATATATAGCCATGCATGTCTTAGTTCAGTTCTTAAGTCAGCAGTCCCGATGATGGATTGAAGATTTGAGGTATCCCATTGTTGGTACGTTGATCTGAGGTACTCATGATAATCACTGTAACCTACCCTTCTACTCCTGAGTCTGAGAATCAGATGGAAGGAGTATTCTGAAAGTTATACCTTAGATCTGGAGATGCGCGCCTTTGCATATGTCCGACATTTAAGATTGATGACATCATCTTGGTACGATCGTTGCAAATGATCATGATTGATGGGACCCCACAGCTGGCAATTTTCTAGAGAATTTTGATTTTTGATTTTTTTGATGGTGGCTTTTTATCTTCACCTTTATTCTCTTTTAAATCTACCCTTTGAGGTGTACAGGGAAGACGACTGCAAGGCTTTTTTTCTTTTTTTTTTGTCTCTCGACTTTCATTGCAACTCTCGGAGATAAGATGAATCCGAGTTTCATGAAGAAGCTCGAGTTGATATTGGCCCGAAGAAGGTAGGCCAAGATTTCGATCGTCAAATTGGCCCCCATGATCGTGAGGGATGAGAATCCCATACTGATCATCGAGCCAATGGCTCTACTATCGAAGGCCACAATGAAGACTCCACTGGAGGAAGCTCCAATTGGGAAGGTATCGATGGTGAGGACACAAGCAGTGGGTATAGCCGATCGGCCTGAGGAGGTTCCAGTAGCGGTGACGCAGGTGGAGGATGCAGTCGGTAACCCCAAGGGAGTTCTAGCGGCAGTAACGGAGACTGAAAAATCTCTAGAGCAGGTGACACCTGTTGAATGTCTTCCTCCAATTGTCTCTCGAGCAAGCCCTCAGAACTGGCATTTTCTGTCCCGTCCATGGTGGAGAATCTCCAGTCTGCAGTGAATTTTTTGAGAAGCTTCATGTTGCCTGTCACGCAAGCCTTGAAAGAACAGGAATTTGAATCACATTCGCAGGGTAGGTACTATTGCACATCTCCGCACGTCCCTTCAAAAATGGTGCAAAATATGATTTGCCTGTTGCTGGCATTAACTACCAAATCGACGGCAGAAATCATATCCGTTAGGAGTTACCACACGTTGAGTGCCTGTTTGCACCTTGTCGATTCACACCTCCTGCAATTAATGCTATGATGGGAAGTATCCTTTGAAGACTCCACTGAACCTGAGACTATTTAAAATCCCAGACAAGACCAGACGTAGGCCTATATAGGTTTCAGATTGTCCTCTCTTCTTTGCCGTAGGTTCTTCTTCTCCCTTTATTTTCTGCTTTCGCAATTTTCTTTCTGAGTGAGAGGAACGGCTTCCAGAGATCCTGACTTCACGTCGCTGGAGTTTCGATCTGAACTGATTGAGAGGGATATAGTACTACTTTATGAGTAGTTTCAAATCTCTCCGACGTTCCAGTTAGAAGTTCTGAAGCCAGATGATCGAGTCTGCCAACCATCTCTAGGCTAGATGAGTCTCTATGAGTACTTTCAGGCTGGATTGTGGCTTCCTCTTCACCATCTCTTCGTGGCTCTCCTCCAGTATCTCGAGATGTCGTCATGTTTAGTTGTCCCGAATTCATGACGATATATCTGTGGCTTTGCTGCAGTATGCATGCTGCTGGGATTGATCCCAGCATCGCACTCTTTCGCTCCGTTTTCAGCCTCAAGAGGCATCTGGATTCGCACGGATGGTGGTATGTGACCCCATGAAAAAGAAGAATGGCTTCCGCTTAATGTTCCAAGGTATCCCCTCTGCCTTCTACAGTTGGAAGCCGTGGTTCCTCTTTGTCTCTCAGACGTCCGATGAAATAGGGGTTCGTCGCTCGGGGTGAACCTCAAGAGGTTGTGCTGAAGGAGCCCCCCATGGACGAACACTTGAGGTAGGAATTGGCAATCCTACGCAACTTTAAGATCCTAGAGCTGAAAGAGCTACTGTCAGTCTAGATACTATTCAATATTGGTATCAGCCAGGCAGTCCCTTAAGGTATGCATGGGTCACCTATCTCAAGACCCCGTATTCTTCAATTTCCGCTTTACTCCTACGTCAACCATTTAGTTGCCTTAGCTGCAGGAATAGTTACGGAGACAGGCCCGAATGAGATGAAAAAATTAGAGAAGAAGGCCTGTAAAAGAGGATAGTTGATCTTGTGGGTGATCGGAGTACCCGTATTAGGATTATGCACCCTCCGCACTGCCAACTCCGGGGTCCGAAGACCCTGAACCTCCTCGCGCTGACGACTTCAGAATCATGCAGATCCATCCTGGCTCGACTTCATCGGCTTTTGATTGGGATCGAAGAAGCCAAACCAATCGAGCCATAAAGGAGGCAGTTCTGAGCCTACCGACCCCGAAGAGGCAATTCCGAGCTTGCCAGCTCCTTCTATCACCACATTCTCTCAGGAAGACGAGCCGGCCAATGAGGCTGGGACTTCTGGGGCCACGCCAGCTACACTGAAGCTTGAGGCTTCGGCCTTAGAGAACTATCAGCTAGCACACGAGCTATTCACCGGAATGCTCCTCCTAGTCGATGCAACCAAGCTGCTGGCCGAGCCGCGCAAGGAGGTGCAGAGAAAGGCCATGAAGAGCTTCATCCAGATGAGTTCGAGTTTCTGCAGTTTTGTTCACTTTAAACATCCATTCATCATGTGTACTGAAAAGAGATTTTTCTTGACAGCTCATCCATTATCTAAATGGGTATATGGAGAGCTGCCACAACCTTTCAGTTGAGGCGAGGAAGTACCAAGCCGACGTTGAGACGCTCAAGGGTAGCAGGGATGAAGCCATGAGGGAGATTGGAGAGGCTTCTATAAGGGCCGACACCGCTGAAAGGAGAGCTGAAGATGCTGAAGTGGCATTAAGAGAAGCTATCGAGGAGAATTCTTGGTTGCTAGGGAGAATTAAGGAGCTTGAAGTTCCACTGAAGGTGGTAGATAAGAAAGCAGCAGAGGCCGCTTCTAGGGCCGTTACGGATTTTTGTGCATCAATGGAGTATGAGGACAAGAAAGTTAAATTTCTTCTAATACCTATGATGCTGGGAAGCAGTCAATCCGGGACAGGATTGCCGTCAAGTATTCGAAACTGGATCTGGATTTCTAAGATGAGGTCTGAGACTCTACTACAGTGGATGCCTCCACGATCGGTGCCTCAGCTCCGAATGTTGCCTCATAGGTTCTTGTTTGTTTCTTTTGTACCTTGGACCTCTCCAGATTATTATAAAAAAACTTTTGAAGGAATGAATAAAATTTATTTCTTTCATACCTTATCTTTACTTACGGTGTACATGCTGATTTGAGGTAACTTCGCATGCCTACTGATCTGGGGTAATTATTTGAGTGCACTGATCTTAGGTGAATATTTAGCGGTGCTTTCGTTCTATTTTCATTCTGCGTTAGTGCGATCGATCATGGGGAAAGATAGCTGCTAACTCTTTTAATAGGACAATGCTTGAGAGAGAGCGTAAGTCCTATAAGAGCATGCCATGTGGCTATATTTCAGTTCACGAAGCATCGCTTGAATTTATTTTGATAGTGGGATGGCACGCCATTAATTGTTTGATGGACGGTTATATCCTTTTCGACCATCGATTGGTGATTGATGTAGACGTTGGTGTTAGATGTATGTCCTAGAAGCCAATATGCCTGACACTTTGTAATATATCTAGGATACAAATTTATACTTAATATATTGATATGATCAATAAAAGGGACAAGTTCTTTTTCATTCAAGTGTATTATGTCCTTGAATCATCTATGGAATTAGTTTCGATACATATTCTCAAAGTGTTGAGAATTAGAGACATGTATTTAATTCCTAAAAGCTCCCGATCATAGGATCATCATGAATGCATGATAGATTCAGATAGACTGACGTATAAATCACCTTCTTCGAGACAGATGGATCTCTAATCTACTATGTAGAGACACAGGATGACAAGTACAGGTGGTTGTTAGAGAACAACCGGCACTGAGCATGACCATACGAAAGATCACTGAAATTTCTATTCAATCGTCAGTGATTGTCTCGATGCTGTAGTTATGTGACTGATCCTTTGATTTGAGATAGTACTGCTACTCGCAGTGAGGCTGCTAGAATTTAATTGACATATAAATATGGGTCTCAATGAGCTCTTGTAGTGGATATTGGCGACAGTTGGTCCACTGTAGAAGTGGGGTGTGCATCAAGATAGGATCTATCGACCTTGATAGAGAGGAGTAGTCCTATAAAATTTAAGAGATTAAGTCTAAGAGTCTGTGGCCATAGCAGTATGATTGATGGAAAAGAGTTTCTATAGAAGTTACAACTGAATTTGAGCTAATCAATCTATCATATGACTGATGTTGAGATTTGACGATTTATTCATAACCTACCATCTAGTCGGGACTCACGATAGAAGGACTAAATCACACGTTAACTACACCTAGAGATTCATTCAGTTCTACTGGATTGTCACTACATACTACTAGATATCACTGGTGGATTGTGAGAGCTCACTAGGATTGTTCCAGATCGACAATCTTTGCTGAGTTAGAGTAGAATTATTCCGATCCATTGAAAAGAGTTTCAATGATATAATGATAGAGATCATTGTATATCTCAATACCAGATAGAATTAAATCTATGGGGTCACACAATAAAGGGATTAAGTCTGGAATAAGAAATTGAGTTTATGAAGTATCAATTGGGTTTAGAGAAATCCATTGGATTCATGGTAACCTTGCTAGCACATGGTTGGACCCAATTTCTTTTTCCGTTGGGATTACTTATTTGATAAGATAATTCTAACTTAATTATCTGCTAATAATCTACATGAATAAGATTCATGAGACTTCAATTGTTGGTGTCTAAGATTATAGATCATATAAATTAAAGGTGCAAGTCCCTTATGAATCTTCTTGATAGTTATCATGGGGTGCCACTTTGATTTGATTAATTTAGGTGTATTCACTAATTAGAGGGCTTTTGATTTTTATATGGGGTATCTCTTGGGTGTAAAGAGGGTGTCTAATTATGGATGCAAGGACTCCAATAGTTGGTGCCTA